>JAXCGZ010009797.1:10000-17500 GCA_037179515.1 Halocaridina rubra | reverse complement strand
GATGTTTCGGACAGTACTACTGTTGCTCTGTTTCGTCACTCTTGCTTTGGCCACAGAGGTAAGAAATAAAATTCTCGTGTATATATATATATATATATATATATATATTATATATATATATATATATATATATATATATATATATATATATATATATATATATATATATATATATGGAGTAATAATAATAATAATAATAATAATAATAATAATAATAATAATCTATCTTTCTCTTTCCAAGCTTAATGGGTCTAATAAGAAGAAAAAGAGACAAGCAGAGCTGCAGGCTGCCATTCCAGTAATAGGTGAGTAATAGAGTGGTTCTCAACCTTTTCTTACTCCCCTCCTCCCTTCAGGAATCTTCAACATACTCGTTTACCCCCCCCCCCCTCAAATGAGAAAGTAATATCAAGTGAATTGAAAACATCACTTTGAAGAGGGATTAGACCTGTGGAATCTTGACTAGGCCCTTAAGAAACCGGGAAAAAATAGTCTTAAGGCCCCCTTAAATTCTTCGCAAGGTCCCAGGTTGAGAACCAATAGACGAGTGACATGGTGTCCTCTCTCTCTCTCTCTCTAATAATCACCTCCTATGTTCCTACACAAGTATCTATTTCCATCAAGTTCAAAAGTGTTCGTTATTTCAAGTCAATAATTTATTTCGCATGGTTTTGTGGCCCTAGGAGTGAAGGCTCGGTCTAAATAATTCAGTCTCACCTCATTCCATGAAACTATCAATTTTAGCAGGGACAGCAGTAGCGTCTACTGTCTTCTAACTTCCGCTGCCAACGCCTCAGAAGGGATAGTGAATAGACAAAAGTCTTTTAATTTCTGAACTGAGGCATACACTTTAAACACAAAGAAAACTAAAGGATTGGTATAGATTAAGGCTCGATTTCTTAAACAGTGTAAACCTAGGATACTATATTGTTAGTTAGCTAGACACACAAATGGATTTCATAAACGCATCTGACGCGGTTCTGTGTATGTCTAGGATCTCGTACGGGATCCTAGACATACACAGAACCGCGTCAGATGCGCTTATGAAATCCATTTGTGTGTCTAGCTACCTAACAATATGGTATCCTAGGTTTACACTGTTTAAGAAATCGGGCATAAGTAAGACATTAAGCTAACCTAATCTAACCTAACTTTTTCCGGGGTCATTTAAAGTACTTGGAGTTGGTATATTTACCTGCTAAAAAAAAAAAAATGAGTGATTTGCATCTATATTTCTTTTCAGTCGGCCATACAGTGATACCCGAGGGTATAGCTTTGTGCCAGGGCACTTGTGGAAGACTGAATAAATGCCAAAGAGTATGTGAAGATAACCAGAAAGAATATGATAACGGGCAGTGCCTCTTCGGGTGCAAGTGTTGTGGACCTCGGGAGCTTACTGGCGGTAAGAACTTTTGGACCATTCATACTGAAGGCGCTCAAAATATTCACCTACAATGATTAATCCCCACTTACAAAGGCATGGATTGAAACAATAAATTATTAATATTTTCACCCTCCACCGGGCCTCATCAGGAACTCTATTCAATAAGGCTCCTGGTGAGGCTTAGTGGAGGGTGAAATGTTTGACCATTTATTGTTTCTTATACATTTATAAATGTAAATAAGTCTCGTATCACGAAGACTACCCATTAATTTATATATATATATATATATATATATTATATATATATATATATATATATATATATATATATATATATATATATATATATATATATATATATATATATATATATATATATATATATATATATATATAATTATAAGAGAGCTACCCTTAAACACACACACAAATTTAAATGATTTATTTATCTAAATATTACATAATAGCATAAATATAAATTAATTTAATCATTCAAATACATAATAGTTATGCATCTAAATAATAGATAAATTTGTACTTTAATGTTCATAATAATATTAGTTTCTACAATAACATGAAATATATGTTATAAACCTAACTTTAATGGCCTACTCACGAAACAATAATACTTAAATATTGAAAATACACTTGTATTATTATTATTATTATTATTATTATTATTATTATTATTATTATTATTATTATTATTATTAATTTCTCGTGTTTTTTTTCCAGAGTTAGAATTACCCGATTTAAACATAGGTTGTAGCAGTTCTCCCTGCGGTAATAATGGGAAATGCCGAAAAGACTGCGCGACTTTCGACGAAATTCCCATTTTTGGCTCGTGCAGGCAAAACTGTATGTGTTGTAGTGGAAACAACACTCTACCAATACGAGGTTAGTTCTCTCTCTATCTCTTTCTCTCAATATTTATTTACAGTCTAGATAATTTAAAAAGTCTCTCTCTCTCTCTCTCTCTCTCTCATATATATATATATATATATATATATATATATATATATATATATATATATATTATATATATATATATATATATATATATATAATTCTTGACTTCCAGACTGTACTTTCAATGGCAAAACGTACAAAGACGGGGAACAAGTTGAAGGAATATGTGTGAATCTTATCTGCAGAAGTGGACAGTGGGCCTCCACTGGTAATATTGACGAATGCTGTAAGTATTTATCTGATTATTACATCATAAATTCGTGAAAGAAAATAGTATACTATTTATTAAAGTATTCCATTTATCTGATGAAAGGTCTAGGAGCCATTATGGTTACACTGTTTGCTAAAATAACACCCTTATTTCTCTCACTTCCACAGGCAGGAAATGCAACGTCAAAGATGATCCTCATTTCGTGTCCTACGACGGAGTGGCCTTCGACTTCCACGGGACCTGTAATTATTCCATAACACAAGAAGGAGTCACGCAAAATCCGCCATTTGGAGTGTTTGGAGATTTCAGGACATGCTTGTCGTCCAGGAGCTGTGTTGACGCCACGACATTTAAGGATAACGAGAATACTATTATTTCGATGACCTACGCGGGAATGGCGAATGTAAGTACACAATTATTATTATTATTATTATTATTATTATTATTATTATTATTAGTATTTTTATTATCATCATTATTATTATTATTACATTCTTTGGTATGATTCATAAGATAAAATATATTTGCGCTCATAATGTCTTCACGCATGACGCAATCATATATAGAATCTGAATTCCAGATCAAATCTTAACACGAGGGTCTGCCCCTCTTTTTTATCTCTTACTTTATTTTATTTTCGTGCTTTTCCCTCCAATTCCCTTATATCATCAATCCCCTCCCCTTTTTCCCCTCCTATCCTATTTCATCCTAAAAAAAAAAAATAGTAATAAATAAACATGAGGAAGTCTTCCAGGCAATGGCTTGCTCTTACACATAATTTATTTTCTTCCTGAAAAACGTCTAAATGAGCCCAGATTTATATTAAAATAAGATGATTACTAACAAAAGTGGAAACGAAAAGTAGAAACTATGTTTGTCTTCTCATTTAGGTGGCAGTGAACGGAAATCCCTTCACGGTTACCACCACTATCCAGAATGTAGCTGGTCACCCTGTTTTGGCATGGCGAGTTGGTGACTGCATTAGATTCCTTGGAACGCAGAGGTTAATGGTAATATCATTAAGAATATTATGTATATAATATAGGGTGCTACTTCAGTGGGAATATGCATTATCGCTCACATGCTATGGACACTAATAATTAAATAAGTATAGTTTATTGTGTTTTCTTTTTAGAATGATTATGCAATAATGATTAAATTAGTTAGGTCAAGGGCACAATAGACCACAGATAATGAGGTAGATCGCACGTTAAAGGCCCGATTTCTTGAACAGTGTAAACCTAGGATACTATATGGTTAGTTAGCTAGACAGAAACAAATGGATTTCATAAACGCATCTGACGTGGTTCTACGTATGGCTAGGATCCCTAAACAGGACCGCGTCTGATGCGCTTATGAAATCCATTTGTGTGTGTCTAGCTAACTAACCATATGGTATCCTAGGTTTACACTATTTAAGAAATCGGACCAAAGTGACACCAATTCTAGTTTCCATAAATTGGAAGATTAAATATACTTTGGGAAATTGTGAAATTGTGGCCAGCTATTAATTAGAATAATGAAATAAAGTTATAATAGTTTTCGAAGTGAAATGATCGATTTTGATAGTCATTTCTGAGTTCTATAGGACAACTTTCCCCAAAGGACAACTCTTCCATAGGATGAGTGCCCCCACAGGAGTACCTCCCAGATATATGCTTTTCTTCATATTTATGTTACTGAAATTAAAATCGCTCGTTGTGCAAATTCTAGACTAACTTAAATCTAAATATTGAAAAAAATTCTTTATTGGAGAATCAATGGAGCAATTATTCTTGGGACAATTGTCCAGGGGGCACTTAGCCTCATATCTCATTTCTGTTGCAAACGAATGGTTTTTAAGATATAACCCTCCCATCTAATGAGAGTGACTATCATAGCTAATCGTTCTACATAAAAAAATATTAGAAGAATCTAATTTTAGTGTCTAAGGCCCGATTTCTTAAACAGTGTAAACATAGGATACCATATTGTTAGTTAGCTAGACACACAAATGGACTTCATAAATGCATCTGATGCGGTTCTGTGTATGGCTAGGATCCCGCCCGATTTCTTAAACAGTGTAAACCTAGGATATCATATTGTTAGTTAGCGAGACACACACAAATGGATTTCACAAACGCATCTGACGTGGTTCTGTGTATGGGTAGGATCCCACATAGGACCTAAGCCATACACAGAACTGCGTCAGATGCGTTTATGAAATTCATTCGTGTTTGTGTGTCTAGCTAACTAACAATATGGTATCCTAGTTTTACACTGTTCAGGAATATCGGGCCTAAATCAATTATATGGATTAAATTTACAGTATTTTTTTCTGACGGCCACCCCTTTACTTAACCTAGTTAACTTATTCTAACTTAATATTAGAGGCAATTCTGGGCCTCAACTTAGGTTATACCATATAATGTAAATGACAATGTTTTAGCTAATATTTAAATATTAATATCATATTAATTTCAATATCTTTGTAAATTTTAAAATCCAGCCAATGGCATGGCAGGCCAAATCAAGCCAATGCTGGCCTGCAACCTTGATAAATGGAGAGGCTTGGTATTAGGAATGGCATATGGCCTTGAAACGATGAGCATAGTTAGCCTCGGATACCTCATATGAACAAGGGAATAGCTGACAATATAAGAAAATGTAATCTTCAAATCCAACCACAGTTAGCGTAAGCCAGATCAACTCGATATAGGTCTGCAGCCTTGATGAAATATAGGGTTTCTGTCATCTAGGTTATCAAACTTTAGCCAAACCCAACACTAGTCTCCAAAAGAGGCTATTGAGATACAGTGAAGCCCTTATGAACTAGCGAGGAGGCTATTAAAGATGATAAGAGATATGTACATTTTTACTCGTATGGATCATAGGTGGAATACTGCTGGGACAGGTGCTTGGCGTCAGGTGTATTTGTACGCTCATCCCGCGTTAACGGACAGACTCTACGGCTTGTGTGGGCACTACAATTACTACACTCCGGATGACCTTACTCACAGAGATTTGAGTGTCACCGCTCCAACTTTCCTCCCCAACGCATTTGGAAATTCATGGAAGGTAAGAATAAGATAAGATTTTTCCTCAATCTCTCCCTGAACCTTGGTACAGAACAGGCCTTTTGGTTCTGGAATCATAATCAGATTTGTGTATTCATCCTCCTTTCATGTGTATATGGGTTCACTGGCTCTCAAGCTTTTGACAATAGACTCATGCAGTCACATAAATGATCTTCAATCAATTCTTTCTTTATTATCTTACTTTATATACAGGCCTTCCTTCTCTTCTTTACTTGGCTCCATGACCTCTAGCATTACTCTCTTACATACTTTCCATCTCCTCCTTGAATTACCTTTTCCTTTTCTCCCTTCAACTTAATTTTCCCTCAGACTCTTACAAATATAGTTGTTGACACTACCTTACGTGGCCAAATAACTGCAACTTCTTCTCTTGTCCACTTCTTGTTAACAACTAACCATTTTCTTCACACACTAATCAATTATCTTATCCTGTTTATCACTTTGAGATGGGAATGTTATGGTGTCAAATCTATTCTTCTCTCTCTCAGACCTACATATGTCGATAAGGTGTTCAAAGATATACACAGATCCATACTGTGGACAGTATATTACGTATCGACAAATTTTAAATATTTTATTGGAGGATAAAACAGTGAAACAGAATTACATTATTGTGATTATCATGTGCAATAATGTGATCTTGAGATTTAACAGAAGTTTTTGTAATCTTTTACTTCAGTTTCTGAGAGAGATAACATTTACCATATTATGTCAGACCATAGGGGAATGTGGATAGGCTTAGATTCCATTTATTAATGTTCCCGTGGAGTAAAATTATATGCTCATGAAATTTTTTGTTTCTTTGAACAGCAGATTATATGTAATATCCTATACTGTATGTACTTAGTGAGTCATTTTTATTATTTTTCTATGCATTTTTCTTTCATTTTTTTATATTCATATTCACGTGATAAATAATAATGCTGTTGCAGTTATATAATATAAATAAATACTATATTACTATCTAACCGAATAGTAACTTTATCACTCCTGTCACGTTATCAAACCAAATAGTAATAGTAACACAACTATCATACTATCTAACCAATCCAAATGTTAGTTCAAGAACAAAACTACATCACTGTTTAACCAAATAGTAAAATTATCTCAGTAACTAAACAGTAATACCATCTCAGTAGCTAAAAAGTAATCCTGTCCTCATATTTAACCAACAGACATCAGTTCAGGCAGATTCAACCTGCCTTTCTACACCTTTGATTAGAGAACCAATAGCGATCCGCTCTCGTCAAAAGAGACAAGATGGCAGCGTTGTGGACGTAAGTAAAACATCTGCAATTTATTTATAGCATATATCTATGGCGTAGTGGTAACGCTCGCAACATTGATTAGTCAGGTCAAAGGTTCGCAGCTCGCCATGGTCTGATGTTAGGAAGGGCATTCAATCTGGGTAACGGTCTCAACTTGCCAAAACCAATGTGCTTTGCAAGAAAGCCCATTCCTAACCCTGAATACAAAATGGGAGTTCGTGACGTAAAACCGATCATCTCTACACTCTAATATACTTTTATTTACCTGTGATTCCACTAAAATATTTTTTTTTAATGTGACACCAGGATGGGGGGGGGGAAAGCCCCCATCGGGCCTGGGCATGAATAAAAAAAAAAGTAAAGAAACAGAGCTGTAAAGTGTTGTGACTTGTCAGATTTGAAGGGATAACAAGAGATGTGTAACGAATATTCAAGTATATTCGGTGTAGATGTAGGCCTTGAAAACGAACTGTAACTGAAGGAAGGCCTTTACCCGGCTGGGCGTATAAGTCGACTAATTGGGGTGGGGCAGGAGGACAAGAATTCTGCCTCCTCATTACCTGGTTGGCATATAAGTCGACTAAAGGGACT
>JAXCGZ010009797.1:0-5000 GCA_037179515.1 Halocaridina rubra | reverse complement strand
CTAGGGATATTTCTCCTAAGGGCAATAGTCTAGGGGTATCTCTCCTAGGTGAAGTTCTCCTAGGGGCAACTGCCCAACCTTAGTAATTAAAAGTGTGTGATTATGCACTTCACTTTGATATAATACATACATTAATTAAAGCAAAATTATGACATAAGAGGGAGGATGATTTCGAGTGTATAAGAATACTGTATTAATAGTGCATTGCATTTTTTAAAATTGTTTATACATTGACATAAGATGGAAAACATTGCAGGAATCAAGGTCTGAAAAATAGATATTGAAAATTTGACCTTGACAGTTCTTTAATAATCCCGCAAGCTCTTTTTGTTATATATATTTTTCATATTTCCTCAAATTACTCACATTAATAATATTTAATTCTATATAGTGTAGAATATATATATATATATATATTTATATATATATATATATATATATATATATATATATATATATATATATATATAAGATCATAATTTGTGATATAATAAGAAATATTACAAGATGTGATTTCACAAGAAAAAAATCTTATGGTTTGTTCGGTTTCACTTTGATTGTGACTTCAGTGAGTACCAGAGGCACTTTTCTGCCCTCCTCGTGAGCCCACCATGTGATGAACGAGGCATTCTGTCGGTCGGGCACTACTGGATATACCCCGTTAAGATGGGCATCGTAACATCTGTGAAAGATGACATATATATCATGTTTGGAAAATGAACAATAAATAATAACACAATAATATATAAAGCACCAAGACAACAGCCATACCAAGGTGGGTATGTCATCCTTCGTCCAATCAGCAATGTTAACATCGTTGGGTCAGGTCAGTATTTGGATGGCTGGACACTGAGGAACGCCAGATGCTGTTGGCACATTTGGGGACTGCCGTAGTGAGAGAGTGCTCAATTTGGGAAGCGGCACACCCATGTGTCTTTTTTTTTTTCTTTTTAGTGATGGGTAGGTACTATCCAAGTGAGGAATATAGAAGAAAATATGTACAGAACAGTAATACATATACGCACATACTATCAGGATATAAATATGAAATACACATATTTACAGGTAAAGAAAAAATAGACACAAACAGCTTGTATATTGCACTATAACTATATCTATCTATCTCTATACAAGAGTCCTAATCCCCATTATAAGGGGGTGGTGGAATCAAAGCAAAAACCTACTCTATGTAGGAGAAAAATATAAAGGCAGGGATTCGCTTGAGGTATTCATCCCACCCACAATGATCATGAAGATGACTCACCTGTCATACCACCAAGCTCCCGAGAAGTAAGTGGCGCAATTTCCCTCAGAATAGAGATCGTTGTCTTTGTCAGAGGACGTAAAGGGTCGGCCATGATGGTACGAAAAGGCATCTGTTGCATTGCCCGAATACGTCCCAAGATCTAATTCATAACCAGATGATTCGCTCCCAACACGGAATGTACTGGTAATAATAAAATAAAGGGACGAAATTGCATTATTTTATTATAACGTAAGGACGCATCCTGGTACAAGCGTAGAGTGATTATAATTTTACATCAATTGGATGCGAGGCTAACACTACACTGTATGTTAGCTTTTGTGGACGTTTGTGTTAGGTGTTTGTTTATAAGAAGTATATGCGAATGCAACGCAGTCTTCTCGGATGCATTTCAGCGAACCTTCATCGTGTTTATTTTGGAACAGCAAGGATAAAGTACCAGGGAGACATAAATTCTAGCCCTTCTTCCCCTTTATCTCTTTCAGTTGGCTCTTACAACATGCAGGGAATATGGAAGAAGACATTTATCTTCTCCGTCACAAAGGGTTGCAAAATGGTAGTAAGACTGATATACACAGGCCTTATCTAGAGTGAGTATGTATGGGAACTGACTGATACACAAAATACACAGGCTTTATCTAGAATGAGTCTGTATGGGGAAAGGAATTATTTCCATTAATATTCCAATAATGTTTGGAAGACCTTACCTGTAGTGAGCCCAATATGCCCCTTTTTCATAGTCTGTAAAATCCACTCTCAATCTGTATGACTTCTGGTTGGTGAATATGTGCAGAAAATCATTGCCGGCCCAAAATTCTGACTCCAGATCTCCAAAGCCCGATTTGTATTCTTGCCAACTCTGGTTGAAGTCCACCTGCAGGTGACACTGAGACTAGTACTGCCAAGTTTAAAAGACTCTAAGATGTGAGATAACTATACTCCGGCCCAAGTTCACAGTGAATTTGGTTCCACAAATGGATTGGAAATCTTGCCAGTTCCAGTTAAATTCCACCTACAGGCCAGCTTGCAGAAGGAAACTAGCACAGTTTAAAAGATTTTCAGCTGTTTGATATGAAAGATACTTTTCAGCCGCTTTCTTCCCTGAACTCACAGTGCAATTAGTTCCATAAGTAGAATTGTATTCTTACAGGTTCCAGCTGAAGTCCATTTCCATATGATTTGAAGGAAAAAAAAACCTCAGTTTTAAAGATTTTAAGCTAGGGGAGAAAAAAATGGATTTAGTGGCAGAATTTCAAGACCTTTAAATGCTCAGACTGAAGTCCACTTGCTGATGCATTTGAGAAAACATCGGCACAATTTAAGAAAATGTAAAGTTGTGTCAATTTTCATACATACATATACTGTGGACGCAATCCCCCTTGCAATGGGGGTGGCCGAGTCAAAGCACATTCGTTCACCAGAAGTTAATATATCTCAATCACCCCCTTTAACGCCTTGAGATAAAGGGTTGCCACAATTTTCCACCACCACCCTCCTTGAGTCAACCACAGGGTTAGTGGGCAAGGATCTTTTCTCTTAAGGTCCGATAGCTGTAGCTGGTTTACCCACACCACTTCATCTCATGGCAATTTAGAATAGGCTTATACTTGCTTATGTTCTGGCCTCAGCTCATGGTGCAGGTGAATATGCAACTGACTGTTATCTCCATTTGTAAACTCAATATGCCTTTCAAGTTGTCAGGAATTAGGAAACGACAGACGTCGACATTATTAAAGTGGAATATTTACTTCTTTTTTTCTAAAGAACGAGCAAGGCATGAACTCAAGTTCTTGTGACATTGTAGCCCAGTCTTAAGAGCCACAAGGTTGCGGAAACTCTCATCTTGGCAATCTGTGTACTGTACTTTGATTATCTTTGTTGGTAATATTATAATTGATTTATTTAATTGCATGAAGGTAAATTTTGTAGGTATTCTGAATTCTTAAAGAAAATGGAGATTTAAATTCAATATTTAAATTCAATATTTTGGGACTATGACAATTCACGAACCCTGACGTTATTTTTATAACATACGCTGATTCAGCTCCTTGCAATTTTGCTAATAAAATTCAAAATATACAACATCATACATTGAATTTTCGTTAGCAGTAAATTTTAACAAATTCTTGTAACTGAAAAATAGAATTTTATATCTAACGATTCCGTAATGAAAATTGTCAATGCCAATGATCTTTTAAACTATTATTATTGTAATTTCGATACTTGAAATCCATATACTTAAAAAACCGAGTATTCTGAAATCTTAATAAAAATTTTAACTCATTCTTCTTCTTGCAAATTCGGTCAGAGAATTAAATATTTTCCTTACCTGTTCGGCGACGCGAGCTCTTCTCTGAATCACTAGCCACCCTCCTTCGTCCGTTTCCATATCACAGAGTACCTGCCTGCCGAACTTCTGCAGATAGTAGACGCCAGAGGCATTGAAACCCATCTCAAATAGGTCTTGACAATCCCCTGCTACGAGATTGACCGACATATCTCTGAGTTTCGACACAGTTTCGTCGATAGATCGACTCCTGGATTCGATGTATTGCTGCAAAACGTCGAGTTTGTCTACTAATTCGTCTTTGAAGATGCTTAATTCTTGTTTGGTGACTTCGGTCCCATAATGAACTGACTCTTTGAGCGAGTTCGTGTCCTGGCTGAGTCTTTCGAAAAACTCCGTCATGGCGTGAATATCATTTTTTATCTCGGTCATGGATTCGCTCTTAGCGCTCGAGTTTTGCAAATGGGCGAGTGTTTTCAGCAGTTGTCGAGTCGTGTTCAAGAAAACTTCCTTGAACACGTGGAAGTCGTACTCGGCCACTACATCCTCAGGTCTCGTCATTTCGTAGTTACACTTGGCAGTCAGGCAGCATATCGTCAGGATGGTGACTATCCGTTTCCAAGCCATCTTCAGTTTCACAGGGACCTGTACAGAGGTGAATAAGTGAGTATAGAAATGTACAGAAGAATAAAAACAAATAAAATAAAATGTGAATATAGTTGAAGGAGGAAAAAAAAAAAGGGTGACGCATTCTCTGCTTGTCACAAGGAGTGACTAAAAAGGATATGGAACGATGGTTGGCAGTCCCTTCCTTCCTGGATTTTCATATTTAGATAGATAGATAGACAGATACAGATATTAAAAAAAATATATATAGACAAAATACTATCAATTACTAAAACTCACATGAGAGAAAACACATATACATCCCAAGTAAACAAAACACAATTTACCTATTTCCGATATAATGTTTTTTTCTTTTCAATGACACCACTAAATTATGTATATTCACTGTAATCAATCTCAGTTACAAAAGAACAATCACTGAAACAGTAGCTTATGGGATTTGACGTACCTCCCTACGTGAATGATAGTGTAACACTGAAATCTAAAACCACGTGTTGTGTGGAAATCCGTCTCCTCTTCTTCTTTAATCCTATCAATCAACGGGTCCTTAAGTGACCCTTCTCACCACCCTCTTCTTCTTCTTCTTCTTCTTCTTCTTCTTCTTGTTTTATTTTCATGAGTATAATAATAATAATAATAATAATAATAATAATAATAATAATTATTATTATTATTATTATTATTATTATTATTATTATTATTATTATTATTATTATTATTATTATTATTATCATCATCATCTTGTCTTGTAATTGACTTTGCGTCAATAATAATAATAATAATAATAATAATAATAATAATAATAATAATAATAATAATAAA
>JAXCGZ010009796.1:67500-78236 GCA_037179515.1 Halocaridina rubra | reverse complement strand
AAAAGGGCTGAAGATATATTAAACTGTGCCAAAAGTTATTTTAACAGTAATGGTCTTTTACTGAACGAAAATAAAACTAAATTCGTTATTTTTGGATCAAATCAATACCTGTCCCGCATTCCTGAGAACATCAGTATAAATTTCAACAATGTTTCACTCTTCCCATCTAATAAGGTTAAAAATCTAGGAGTTATTATGGACAGTACCATGACATTTAATTTTCATATCGATGAACTACATAAAAAAGTGAACGGGACCCTTATTTACTTGAACAGAGTCTATGAAAGATTCGAGCCTGATTGTAGGGTAATTGTAGTACAAACATTGATTTTAAGTATTCTCAACTACTGTCTAAGTGTTTGGGGTTCCACGACTAAGACCCAGATGTTACGAGTGAAAAGGCTCCAGAATTTTGCTGCAAGAGTTGCCATAGGGGGGGGTGCATAAACATGATCACGTGACTCCCCTCTTTGAGAGATTGGGTTGGCTAAGGATGGACATGAAGTTCATATATAATATCTGTCTTTTAGTTTTTAAATAAATCATGGAATATTACCGGAATGGCTCTTCTCATTGCCAACAGTTAATCAAGTGCGTATCAATAACGTCAACACCAGATATCAGAATTCTTTTTACGTGCCCAGAACTTCCACTGATATTGGGGCAAGAGCCTTAAATGTAATAGGCCCGAGACTTTGGAACTCTTTACCCGCAAACTTAAGAAGTTGCCAAACATTACCCTCACTTAAATCTCATCTTTTAAATCACCTACTTAATAAGTGATTTTAGTCTCATTATTATCCTCCCATTGGGTAAACGAAGTGTATGTATGCATATTTTAATGTGTAAATTTTTTGATTTTGTGCTTTGCAAATTTCATTAGTTTTATTTTGACATTTTACATTGTAATTTGTAATTAGATTAATTATCATGTGTAAATTTTGTGATTTTGTGCTTTGCAAATTTCATTAGTTTTATTTTGACATTTTACATTGCAATTTGTAATTAGATTAATTATCATGTAATAGCCATTTTTGATGGAATAAAGTTTTTGACTTTGACTTTGACTTGACTCTCTCTCTCTCTCTCTCTCTCTCTCTCTCTCTCTCTCTCTCTCTCTCTCTCTCTCTCTCTCTCTCTCTCTCTCTCTCTCTCTCTCTCTCTCTCTCTCTTTTTGCTGAAATAGGTAAGTCCACATATGAAAAGTCCCAAGATAATAATGACTTGATTATTAATCAACCACATAATTGCCATTCTCCAGCTGAAAGAAATATTATCAATAATTTTAGACCGCACCCAATCGATTTAGTCACACTTATTCTTATCATAAAGAACCTCAAACCAACAAACTCTTGTGGTTCCGATGGGATACAACTTCGCTTCCTAATTGACTCATTGCCAGTTACAGTATTTTTCATTTTAGTCATTGTTAATACATCCATTGTTACAGGCATTTATCCTAACCTCTGGAAGCATCCCTATATCATCCCCGTTTTTAAGAGTGGAGATACTAATAATGTTGAAAATTATAGGCCAGTCTCTCTTCTCAGCATTCTGTCTAAAATACTTGAGAAGGTAGTTGCCACCCAGTTAATAAATTTCCTTGAATCAAATTGTCTATTATGTGAAGAACAACACGGTTTTCGGCCTAAACTTTCGACCGAGACGGCCCTACTTAAAATTACTGATAAAATTTATAGTAATATTGAAAATAAGAAAATATCACTTTTATTATTGTTAGATTTGTCTAAAGCATTTGACAGTGTACACCATCGAATTCTAATGAGAAAACTTTCCAAAGTTCATGTTGACTCATTTTGGTTCGAAAATTATCTGAAAGATCGAATTCAATCAGTTCGAATGGGCTCGACTCTCTCTTCTTCTTTAGATATCAGTTTTGGCGTTCCTCAGGGTTCAATTTTGGGTCCTCTGCTTTTCCTAATATTTGTTAATGATTTACCTCAATTTATAAGAGATTGCCTACTTGTTATGTATGCTGATGACACCCAGATTATGCTTACTGGTAACATTGATAGAATTCCTGAAATCTTAAAAAGGGCTGAAGATATATTAAACTGTGCCAAAAGTTATTTTAACAGTAATGGTCTTTTACTGAACGAAAATAAAACTAAATTCGTTATTTTTGGATCAAATCAATACCTGTCCCGCATTCCTGAGAACATCAGTATAAATTTCAACAATGTTTCACTCTTCCCATCTAATAAGGTTAAATATCTAGGAGTTATTATGGACAGTACCATGACATTTAATTTTCATATCGATGAACTACATAAAAAAGTGAACGGGACCCTTATTTACTTGAACAGAGTCTATGAAAGATTCGAGCCTGATTGTAGGGTAATTGTAGTACAAACATTGATTTTAAGTATTCTCAACTACTGTCTGAGTGTTTGGGGTTCCACGACTAAGACCCAGATGTTACGAGTGAAAAGGCTCCAGAATTTTGCTGCAAGAGTTGCCATAGGGGGGGTGCATAAATATGATCACGTGACTCCCCTCTTTGAGAGATTGGGTTGGCTAAGGATGGACATGAAGTTCATATATAATATCTGTCTTTTAGTTTTTAAAATAAATCATGGAATATTACCGGAATGGCTCTTCTCATTGCCAACAGTTAATCAAGTGCGTATCAATAACGTCAACACCAGATATCAGAATTCTTTTTACTTGCCCAGAACTTCCACTGATATTGGGGCAAGAGCTTTAAATGTAATGGGCCCGAGACTTTGGAACTCTTTACCCGCAAACTTAAGAAGCTGCCAAACATTACCCTCATTTAAATCTCATCTTTTAAATCACCTACTTAATAAGTGATTTTAGTCTCATTATTATCCTCCCATTGGGTAGACGAAGTGTACTCATGCTTATTTTAATGTGTAAATATTTTGATTTTGTGCTTTGCAAATTTCATTTGTTTTATTTTGACATTTTACATTGTAATTTGTAGCTAGATTAATTATCATGTAATAGCCATTTTTGATGGAATAAAGTTTTTGACTTTGACTCTCTCTCTCTCTCTCTCTCTCTCTCTCTCTCTCTCTCTCTCTCTCTCTCTCTCTCTCTCTCTCTCTCTCTCTCTCTCTCTCTCTCTCTCTCTCTCTCTCTCTCTCTCTCTCTCTCTCTCTCTCTCTCTTTTTAAAGCAGTGAATCATTTTCAATGTTGCACAACTGAAAAGTACTAACTCTGCTGCTCCAGATTTTGTGCATCATTACGAAATCGTTAAATTCTGGTCCGTTATATGAAGGGTTGAGTATACTGTATAATAACGAGTTTCATGGATGAATGTGAGTAGATGAGCAGATGTATGAATATTGGAAATAAATCAATGCAAGGCTTATCCTGGTTAAGCTATGAGATGGGTTGTTTGCGTTGATCCTTTGGACTTTTAGTTAACTGAGAAAAGAGAGCATATTTGGCTAGAAAGTTATGTGAGCACATCTAATTTTAGAAGGGAGGAAAATATTCTAGTTTCTGGAGATATTAGTCCAAAGAGTTTCATAATTGGACAGAGAAGATTGGTTAGAAAAGCTATGTTATTTTTTAATAAGGGGCATATATACTGACATATACAAAGACTTCAGTTCCCAAGAGTCCTACTAACCCCTTCCCTTACTTAGCTCCTTCGGATGAAGGGTTGCCATATTCCCCACCCTAGCCAAACTGCTTAGGTCGCACGTGTAAAGCAGGACTCATCTACACTGCCTTTGGTCCCAGTAGCCTTAGCTGGTTTAATCTCACTGCTTCATCCAAGTAATCTCTCTGCCCCTACCCATTCTGATCTGCAGCACTAAGTGGGTGTGAAGAAATTCCTTGGGCCGTGTCATCCATTCACAATCTCCCTACAGCTATCTATCTCTTGCACTCATTTTATCTGTTCCACTGATATACCATGTGTATTTAATGCTATTTCCACTCATGCATTCTGCTCGTTCTTGATCCACCTTTAAGCTTTACTCCACTTACTTGTGCTTTGTACACACACACTACTTGCTATTTATTGATTATTCATTCTTTCCACATTCTCAAACCGCATTGGCACTCTCAGGTCTACTTTATTAGACAGCCTTCTCCCAACAGCTTTTCGTTGCCTCACCACAGATCTCTCTCTCCATTCTTGAAACACTTATCTTGCTTCTCACAACACCTCATCTCTATTGCATTCAATATGTATCATTCATCTATTCTTTCATTCCAAGTTTCTGCATAATACTAAGTTTAAGGCACTACCACTTATCACTCTCTTTGCATTAATACCTAAATTCTTATTTCTCATCGCAATCTTCATCCCAACTTCACACTTGTTCTCTTACTTTGCTCAACAACTCCTTCTCATGTTCACTGTCGTCCTCATGCATATCACCATTCACTCTCGCAGTTAGCTGCCACTGTCAACAATCCCTGTGTATCTCATACTATACTTTTGCCCACATGCTTTCTCAGCTTCCTTCTTTCATACAGTCTTATACACTCCATCGCCTTTTGCTTTAGTTTCTTCTCAAAATCAACCTATGGTGTAAGGTACTCACCATATAACAAGTGATTCACTCTCCATACCCATCCATTCTCACAAATTCCAGACATTTGCCTGACATTTACACATTGAACAACCATGGTAACACCACAGTCCTGGCGACATCAGAAATTCCTGATGCAACTCAACATTCATCTCAAATCAAACACTTTCATCATTCCTGACACACTCACACCTACTCTGCTACTCATACAATAACTTCTGACATATTGCAACAGATCTCCTATTCAGTATATAACGTGTTCCACCAGATTTTTCCAATAACCCTGTCATATGCTTTCTGCAAGTTTATGAATGTCCAAAAAGTCTTACCTTCTTTAAATATCTCTTGCACACCTATCTTACCAAAACTACTTCATTTATGTAACTTCCTCTCCTGAATCCACACTCTTTTACTCCGATCACTGATACCCCACTAACCATGGTGCTTTACCTCTTTTTATAACTATCATTGCTATCTATACCTCCTTGCTCATCACTGGCATTTCCTAAGCATCTTCCGCAGCTGTATCACTTCCTCTCCATCATTCTTCACCTTCTACAACTCGAACTGCTCTACTTATCTCCCTCCCGCCTCTCTTGTCCACTAGCAGCTGACCATCTGCTTCTTTCACCCTTCTTCTCCCTACCAGACTTTCGGGTTTGAGCTCTTTCATTCATTTAGAAGAATCTTTTTAATCCTGTCAAAATTCTCCGATAAACATCTACCCCACCCCACATCCACTTTTCTCTTTCCCTTTTTTAACATACACTTCCCTCCTCTCCAATCTATGCCTCTCATCAACCGCCTTCATTTCTGCTATGCAGCCATACTTCATATATATGCCTCTTTTCTTTCACAAATGCACTCGCCTCCTTATGCCAAAATTCACTGTACATAGTGATACTTATCATACCTGTCCTTAAAACTATGGATTGAGATAGCATTAACTACCTCCTCGCTTAGCCAATTCCAATTATCAACTACTCTTACACTGAAAAAGTACATCCTTACATCCTGCAAAGAAGTTTTTTACGAAGCTTCAAACTATGACCTCTCGTTCTAGAGCCAGCCATATCAAAATATCGATCCCTATCCACTCTATCATAACCATGAAGGAATTTATAGACTGTTACCATATCCCCCCCCCTCAATCTTCTAGCTTCGAGTGATGGTAAGTCTAATTCCCTCAGCCTCTCATCATAACTGATATTGCGTATTTCTGGCACCAGTTTCGTGGCATGTCTTTGAACTTTTTCAAGCTTAGCTACGTGCTTTTTCAAGTGCGGATTCCAAAAGGGGGCTGCATATTCAAGTTTTGGCCTCATAGGTTACATAAATATTTCTGAACATTTTCTTGTCCATGTGCCTGAAGGCTACCCTTACATTTGATAAGAATGCATATGCTGCCCTTGCTATGCCATTTATATGTATTTCTGGAGACAAATCTGCCAGTATATTTACTCCTAGATCTCTCTCATATTCTGTCTCTTGAAGTTGTACTCCTGCCACCGAGTAGTCAAGCTTGGGCCTTCTTGCACTTGTACCCATTCTCATTACCTTACATTTTGAAGCATTGAATTTCATTAGCCACTTTTCTGACCGCTCATGCAGCTTATTTAGATCTTCCTGAAGTTCTCGACCATTGTTCTCGTTTCTTACTTTCTTCACAATCTTTGCATCATCTGCAAACATATTCATGAATGAATTTACAGACTCTGGTAGGTCATTTACATATACAAGAAACAAAAGTGGCCCTAAAACCGAACCCTGTGGAACTCCACTACTAACTCTTCTCCATTCAGACACTGAGTGTCTTACTCTAACCCTCTGTTCCCTTCCTTCTAAGTAAGTTTTTATCCATTCCAAGACATTTCCACCTATTCTAGCCATTGCTTGCAGCTTCCTAATAAGTCTCCCATGTGGGACAGTGTCAAATGCCTTCTGGAAGTCTAGGAATATGCAATCTGCCCAGCCCTCTCTTTCCTGTAAGAGTTGGCTTACCTCATCATAAAATTCTAATAAGTTTGTCACTGTTGATCTACCTTCTCTGAAGCCATGTTGTTTCACTGACAAAAAGTTGAAGGATTCCAAGTGAAGAGAGATAGGTTTCCTTAGTAGTTTCTCCATAACTTTGCAAACTATGCTGGTCAAGGAAACAGGTCTATAGTTTAGAGCGGTATCCCTCCTTCCCTTTTTGAAGATAGGTATCACGTTTCCTTGTTTCCAGCATCTTGGAATCTCCCCTGACTCCAGTGACTTTTTAAATATGATACTTAGTGCCACTGATATTGAGTTTGTGCATTTTTTAAGTACATGAGGGGATATATCATCAGGACCTGTAGCTTTATGAACATTTAACTCCATCAGCGCTTTGATGTTCTCTAATACCGGCCCGTGAGCTTCTATCTCTGCAATCTAAGGGGGTGGGGTATTTTCTACTGTAAATACTGACTGAAACTCCTTGGTCAATTCTTTGTAGATCTCTTCATCCGTCTCAGTGATGCTTCCATCCGCTCTCTTAAGCCTTAAAACCTGTTCTTTTACTTTCAGTTTTCCTCTGATAAAGTTGTGGAAAAGCTTGGGATTTTCTTTAACCTTCCTGGTGATGTCCCTTTCATAGTCTCTCTCTGCCTCTCTTCTTTTTCTTAGGTAATAATTTCTTGCTCTTTTGTGGTGTGCGCGCGTGTGTTAAGGGGATTATCTACTAACCCGATCAATATTTTTAAATAGGGATTAACATTCTAACGTTAATGACATTTTATCGGTTCCTCTTTCAATAAAGATATCATTTCTTATGGTTTAGACCTGTTTTACTATCTTTAATTTTTAATTCCCTCAGGTCTCCTGTGACTATTTTTTATTACTCCTAATGACATGTTCCTTTATGCATTCACTTGTGCTTGAGATGGAGTCCAGTTAGGACCTGAAATATAGCGTTATTTCAGTGATGAGCTTCCTTACCATTTAGTGCTATTTATTAGCAGTTTTTGCTTATATATATATATATATATATATATATATATATATATATATATATATATATATATATATATATATATATATATATATATATATATATATATATATATATATATATATATATATATATATATATTTATTTATATATATATATATATATATATATATATATATATATATATATATATATATATATATATATATATATATATATATATATATATATATATTTATATATACACACACATATATATATATATATATATATATATATATATATATATATATATATATATATATATATATATATATATATATATATATATATATATATATATATATATATATATATATATATATATATATATATATATATATATATATATATATATATATATATATATATATATATTTATATATATACATATATATATATATATATATATATATATATATATATATATATATATATATATATATATATATATATATATATATATATATATATATATATATATATATACATATATATATATATATATATATATATATATATATATATATATATATATATATATATATATATATATATATATATATATATATATATATATATATATATATATATATATATATATATATATATATATATATATATATATACATATATATATATATATATGAATCATTTTTTACCCCGACCAGGACTTGAACCTAGGACTTATAATTACTAAGTCAAGACGCTACCAACTACACACCACAGAGGGTTAAAAGGAATCCAACCTTATAGCTTATATCTGCTATACTTAGGAATGAACGCATTCTATCTGAATGCCACTTTGTTCATATTACAGATTTTCCAATCTCACTCGTGGCTTCATTTTCGCATTTAACTCAATTCCCAATCTCATTCGGGCTATACAATAATCAAATAAACACATTACATATATATATATATATATATATATATATATATATATATATATATATATATATATATATATATATATATATATATATATATATATATATATATATATATATATATATTATATATATATATATATATATATATATATATATATATATATATATATATATATATATATATATATATATTTATATATATATATATATATATATATATATATATATATATATATATATATATATATATATATATATATATATATATATATATATGTATATATATATATATATATATATATATATATATATATATATATATATATATATATATATATATATATATATATATACTGTATATATATAAACTACAGCTGAAGGTTTTTTGAACTTAAATAGGTCTGTCCAGGACAATTCGATGTTAAGTCTTCCTTCAGTTACGGTTCTTTTTCTATGCCTACAGCTACACTGAATATTCTTGGAAATTCATCACACATCTCTTATTATCCCTTCACATCTGACAAGTCATTACACTCCATCTCTGTTTCTTTACTTTATGTATTCTTCGTGCCCAGGCCCGATGAGGGCTGTTTAATTTTATTTTTTTTTTTTGGCCCGTCCTTGTGTCACAATAAAAAATACAAATAAAAAAAATTATATATATATATATATATATATATATATATATATATATATATATATATATATATATATATATAAACTAATATCATAATTAATCATTGACAATAACTAAGCAAATTTCAGTACAAGGAATCTAATTTCTATAGTATTTTATGAATATAACTTCATTGAATTTAACATAATATGAGGCTCCTTTGCATGCAAAATCATTTATCATGTGACACCAATTTAGTGAAATACCACACAAGCAATTTTAATGGGAGCGAAGTTTGCAAGGATAACCCCTAAAGCCGGAAAATAGGGAAATTCTAGTCAATGGTTAGGTTAATATTTAATAGACCTGGGAAGTGTCAACCCCAGGTTAGAACCCACCGCAGGGGAACCAGGGAGGGCATCCAGCCTTCATTCCCCTGTTTCAACCTGTCTGTCCACCCTTACTCGAAGGGGGATCAATTGTAACACATAAAACGTCACACACAATTGACCTAGTCAACCGGAAAGGTGAATATCCACCTCCTCCTCTTAGTGGTGCTGTATTCCCAAGGATTCTTTTAACCTAGAAAAAGCTTCTCCTTATCAGTCATCTGCGACAACACTGCAGCTTAGGGAATAAGAACATTAACATTGCTGCCGTGTAGAATGCATAAAACTATGAAACTGCAAATTGAATAGCTGTTTGGCTGCAAGAGGGGGGATTAGATTTAGGAGGAAGGATTTCTTAACTATTGATAAAGGAATGATCATTACCCGTGAACACTGAGAGGATTTACCTTTACTCAATAGGCCTATAACGTTTTACGAAAATGTCTTTATTAGTCAAATTCGTGAGGTTTACAAGGCAAATAGAACTTTAAATTTGTAACAGACAAGCACAAACTACTCTTAACTACCTGTGCTATTCATCTGATGATATTTGCTTCATAGTTCTAAATAAAGGCGATGATCGGTGGAGACGAGCAAAGACTTTCGATATACACGTTCATACTAGGGCATAAAGAGCAAGGTACAGATAAAGATTAAAAAAAAAGAATTTCCGACATTTTTTGTTTTGTTTTCATAAAAGTGAACATGCTTACAATACATGTATCATAGAGTTATTTTGAGAAAGAAGACTGTGAAGGTTAATATTATTATTGAAACGACTGCTCCATTAAGCCAGAATGTTATCGTCATTGGGAAAAGAAAAACCTGTCCGGTACGTGTTGGCTACTACACTTTCAACCAATAGCAATGAAACGTAGAAGTGCTTCTCGAATACCTCTTTTAAAACGATGCTAAATCGGACAATATAAACATTTAACATAACAAGTCACTAACTACAATAAGTCAGTAAGTAGCAATCTAAAATATTAACCCATTTTCATTGTTTAACTAAACGAAATGATTTTATTAGTTTGGAAAAAATACATAAGCAACATATAATGCATAAAGCTGTGTTCATTGCAACATTTCTGTCTTTATATACAGTGACCCCATTCCCCCTTCTAAGGGGGTGGCCTAACCAATGAACATGCATTCACCGCGATCCAAGACATACCTCCTTTACTCCTCTTAGCTCCTTGGGGATAAAGGGTTGCCACATTCCCCCTGCTACCATCTCCTTGGTTCACATATAGTCTATCTTGAAGGCCGACAACCGCAGCTTACTTACC
>JAXCGZ010009796.1:17500-62500 GCA_037179515.1 Halocaridina rubra | reverse complement strand
TGGTGTGTAGTGGTAATGCTATCCACTACACTTGCTTCCAAGTTGGAATATAATTTGGAACTCTTACCTGAGCCACCATCATTGGAAGACATGGTAACTGATGGATTTTATATATGTTATTTTTTCACAAAATAAAACCCTAATTCGGTATAGTGTAATATATGTATTTTTTTAATATTGAGGTTTCTGGATTGTTGTCTTGATAGCTCGTATTAAATTTTTGCAGTCTGACTTGCTGGGGGACTACAATATGGAAACCATGGCAGATTTGGATACATATACTGAGGCGGTTAGAACAATGGCACGCCTACAGATTGCCAAAGCATTTTCAGCAGAAGCCCGGCGCTACAGGAGAGGTAAGATATTTATTTTATGCTAAATATGGACGTGCAGCACTATGAAGCACCTAGAAGCACAATCTAAGAGCACCAGTGTTTTGTTTCGACTCGGTAAATTAAGATTATGTGATCGCTTTAACAGAGAACGGTTACTGAAGGATGATTGCAGTGATAAGCGTTAAGAATTGATATTATGGAAGAAATATTTGGATTATTTAAGAGTAATAAGGTGAAAGTTGAATTTGGAAAGACACTAAAACCAGTCTCGAGTGAATGTTATGTTAGAGGAGAGGGCGAGAGGAGTGGATGTTATTTTAGGAGACATGCTGGTATAAGGAATAGAAATTACAATTACTTGGAAATGACGCGAGGGCAGTGAAGCATTTCTGATGTCTTCAAATGGAACCAGATATCATGATGCAGTGTAAAAATGTCCAGAGATTTCGAAATAAAAAAAAAATAAAAGGAAGTTAATCTCCTTGTATACATTGGAAACTGGGTGAAAACTATATGTAATGAGCCATCTTCTCCTTTGTAAGGGGAGTGGCTGTGGCAAAACAAAATACTCTATTTGGAAAGAAATACATACAGAAGGCATTCCCAGTCCCTTCAGTCCGCCCCATCCAGTCTACTCTTACGACGCTCAGGGGAACACGGAGGAAGTATTCAAGCCCCCCTCCCTCAGGAATAAACACTGGCGGAATATACTGTACATACATTAGTTCTTGTTTTAACACTACAGTATTTAAAATGGTTAGAAATCATTTTCTTTCAACTTGGGAAACTGGGTGAAAGCACTTGAGTAAATTCCTTTGACCTTACTGTAAGGAACTTGGAATGGCATGTAAGAATGCATCGGCATATGATGTGGATCGTTTTGTAAGTCAAGGAAATCTATATTTTTAATAGTTGTCTAAGGTAGCATAAACATAGGTGTGTGGTGACATTGGTGAGAGCTTTGATGGCGCTATAGTAGCAAAATAGGAAGGAATAAGGTGTTCGGTATAGAATATGTATGTACTGGATTATGTGCAGGTCAAAGTAAAATAAGATTTGACTTGGCAAACTGGTGAGTGTGATACTGTGATTGCAGGGTGTAAAGGAAACCTATAGGGTGTAAAAGCTATGTTTTTGTGGCGAATTAAAACTAATAGATAGTAATAAGCAAGGTTGGGTTTTCAGAAGTAGGAAAATGTGTGATTTTGCAAAGTACAGAAGTAGATCTAAACTTAAGAATTAGTAAGAATAGAGGTCAAGGAGATTTGGATATTATAAGACTCTCTTGCATAAATTAGGCAAAGCAGCATCAACGAGGAAACCGTCAAGTGAATATACAGTAAATGGTATAATATTGACTAGACATATTTGAAAATAGCGGAAATGGTATAAAACTTCTGAAGTTAGGTTAGGTGGAATGGTGAGTTTGTTACTGAAATAGGTATTGTATTTGTATGTTAGAATATGTGCATGGCAGACCAATAGCATGGTGAGAGAATTGAATGAATGAATGTTTGGAGATGGAAAACGGTATGGAAGGCAAGCCCTGGCATGTGTTTAAGAACAGGTAGACACGGAAATTTGCAAAGGAAGATTGGTTCCTATTAGGAGTGAGGCAGAAGCACTGGACCTTTTTTTATGAATACTAACTGGTGTAGATACTTTCATGTAGAAGACTAAATAATTATGATTCTTAAGTTTCTTTTATATACTTAGTGTTGGTCACATGGAGTAGTCACCGTGGCAAAGCGGTAGGGCTGCGACTTTGAGGCATCAGGTCGAGAGTTCGCGCCCTGCCACGGTATGAGGTTAGCAAGGGCATGTACTCAGGGTGACGAGTACATCTGCCAAAACAAGTCCTTCATGAGAAGGCAATCGTCCTAGCCCTTGGTAGAAAATGGTGTCCGTGACGTAAAACCGAATCCGTGTTGGTCACATGGAATATTAATTTAATTATTTGCTGTAATATCTTTTGCAGGTCTGGATACAAAGTCAGTCGACGTTACTGGCCTTAATGTGCGTGCCTTCGATTTCACGGAGAATCCAGATTTGTCGAGTTGGATTAACAAGATCACTGGGTTTAAACTGCTTTCGCAAGGGGACAAGACCTACTTCATCATAGGTGCAGCAAGGTATATTAAATTCGTGGTAATAATTTCTTGGTATAAACCATTATACAAATGCTAGGTGGGCTTATTTCCTATTGTAAACCGCTATACAAGTGCTACATGGGTCATCTAAAAACTGTTAGTGGTAATAACTTTTATAGGACTAAAAAGATAAGTGAAATTTGATTCAAGAACTTCTGCATCTCCAGATCCCTTAAAACTTTAGTAATTTATTGATCTTTGAATAAACACCAGAGAAATATACTAAACATACATTAGTTATTTTTATGTAACGTGGCAGTATTTATAATGGTTAGAAATAATTTTATTTCAACTTCAGTAAGGTTTTTATTTTTGCAAGGAGAAGAATTTACCCAACAATACTTTTGTTTCAGGACTGAAAGTCAGCTTATTATGGTATCTTCATCGCCAAAGTACGGTTTTGAGCTTTTGGTAAAGTTTAAGCTTGAAAAAACTTCTCTGGAGAGTGTGGACTTGATTGCGGTAAGTATTTTTAGAAGTAGCAATGTTTTTATTTTTTCTTTAAGGAAAAGGAGCAAGAGGTAGATGTTCAGGAGAAAGTTTTAAGGGCAGCATATGCTTTCTTATCAAATGTAAGGGTAGCCTTCAGGCACATGGACAAGGAAATGTTCAGAAATATTTGTGTAACCTATGTTAGGCCAAAACTCGAATATGCAGCCCCCTTTTGGAATCCGCACTTGAAAAAGCACATAGCTAAGCTTGAAAAAGTTCAAAGACATGCCACGAAACTGGTGCCAGAAATACGTAATCTCAGCTATGATGAGAGGCTGAGGGAATTAGACTTACCATCACTCGAAGCTAGAAGAGTGAGGGGGGATATGGTGACAGTCTTTAAATTCCTTCCTGATTATGATAGTGGATAGGGATCGATATTTTGATATGGCTGGCTCTAGAACTAGAGGTCATAGTTTGAAGCTTCGTAAGAAAACTTCTTTGCAGGATGTAAGGAAATTCTTTTTCAGTGTAAGAGTAGTTGATAATTGGAATTGGCTAAGCGAGGAGGTAGTTAATGCTATCTCAATCCATAGTTATAAGGACAGGTATAAGTATCACCAAGTACAAAATGGAACCAATCAGGAGACGGGAAGATACGAGCTTTGGACTCTTTCCCGTAAACACAATTAGGTAATCGCGATTAGGTAATCACACACAAGAAAGCGGATGGAAGCATCACTGAGATGGATGAAGAGATCTGCAAAGAATTGAACAAGGAGTTTGCCAGTATTTACAGTAGAAAATACCCCACCCCCTCAGATTGCAGAGATAGAAGCCCAAAGGCCGGTATTAGAGAACATCATCCTTACAGCCACAGAGGTATGCAAAGCGCTGATGGAGTTAGATGTTCATAAAGCTGCAGGTCCTGATGATATATCCCCTCGTGTACTTAAAAAGATGCACAAACTCAATATCAGTGGCACTAAGTATCATATTTAAAAAGTCACTGAAGTCAGCGGAGATTCCAAGATGCTGGAAACAAGCAAACGTGATATCCATTTTCAAAAAGGGTAAGAGGGATATGGCTCTAAACTACAGACCAGTTTCCTTGACCAGCATAGTTTGCAAAGTAATGGAGAAACTCCTAAGGAAACATATCTCTCTTCACTTGGAATCCTTCAACTTTTTGTCAGTGAGGCAACATGGCTTCAGAGAAGGTAGATCAACAGTAATAAACTTATGACAATTTTATGATGTAAGCCGAATCTTACAGGAAAGAGAGGGCTGGGCAGATTGCATATTCCTAGACTTCCAGCAAGCATTTGATACTGTTCCACATGGGAGACTTATTAGGAAGCTGCAAACAATGGCTAGAATAGGTGGAAATGTTTTGGAATGGATAAAAACTTACTTAGAAGGAAGGGAACAGAGGGTTAGAGTAAGACACTCTGTGTTTGAATGGAGAAGACTTGGTAGTGGAGTTCCACAGGGTTCAGTTTTAGAGCCACTTTTGTGGCATAAAGTTCAAGGTATTACTTGTCTTTACAAGATCTGTTTTGTCTCCTGTCGCCACACTCCAAGAGGCTGTGATAGATGCATTTCTTGTCTCAACTGGTCTATCATGATTTTTTCCCTCCCACAGGCTGAGGTTGATGGTAATATGTTATGGTTAGCTTTGGGATCAACTTCATCCAGATTAGTAGCTATATTTTGTGTTCATCTTGACAGTGGCGAAATAAAATTTGCTCAGAATATCCCTGCAAAAGGAATCGTTGGTGCCATATACATGTTCCGAGTAAGCTTCATTATGATTTTTGTATTTCCTAAATGTTGTCATGAGTATATTCTTATGTTTTATATTTCTTCTCTAGATGAGCTAAGTAATGAATTAGTCACTTTAAATGGGTTGTTTCAGGCTGGAAATTCTGTGTATCTTGTAGTAGGAGAAAGTTACCACTCTTCACCTGAAGACACTGCTGGAGTTTCAGAGTGAGTATTGCATTGTACAATTGCCAATTTTCCTCTTAAAAATTTTGTGTGTGACATGTGTAAAATAGTTATGGTATTTTTGTGATATTGTGTGGTATATAATTATAGGTAATGAGGAGTATGACATTTATCTATAGATGAGAATTCTTTGCCTGCTGAGATAGATCTTGTAAATCACCCTTCAATGGTCATTTTTATTTCAGAATTTACGTTCTAGTTGAAAAATACTTTGATAGACTGGATGTCTTGACAATGGACTGCACAGGAGTCCGATCCATCACTGGCTTTGCCGAAAGGGGCAAGTACATAATCATATTGGGCATGGATAATGTGGTAAGCAGGAAATGTCATGAAGCTTTTTCCATTAAATCACTTGGCAGTTGGATAAATTCTAAATTAATTATGAAGCAATTTTGCAAAATATGTCTAATATGCTATATATAAACTGCGCAAATTGAATAAGTTTTAGTTGGTTTTAAAACGAAGTAAGCTTTTAGACAGTCTGAATACTTAATACCTCAATTTCAGAAAGGCGCCCATATATACCAGTTAGATCCCATGGCAAATTCGGTGACTTTCTTCCAAGAATTGAAGGAAACTAATGTACAACAAGTACTCCATTATGTAGATGCCTATGACTTCAAGCACTATGTAATAGTTTCAAGCCAGAACAGATTTGTGAAAATTTACTGGTGGGACCGTACGTTTCTTTATTTTGCTACATAGAAATAATCAGACTAAAGGTCTGATAAAATAATTTCTAATCCTGTGCAAGAAAATGTAGTCTTTTAATGTCCAGAGAGCAATCTGTAAGAATATTTACCCTGTTTTGGGTTGGCTTTAAATGCTAACCAGTGGTGATTAAAGATAGATAATGGGATGAATGTCATAGTTAAGCTTTCTGCGTTCAGCTTGAAAGTATTGTAATTTTCCCCTCATTTCCCTATTGGAGCTTTCAGTTTCCCACTATCACGATATGCTTGCAAAGATTATAATCTTGTTTATATCATACAGTACATTGCCATTTATTTGTGAATATAGAACTACAAATAAAGAGGAAAGTAAAGTATATAATGACATTTTAACCACATAGTTTTAAATTTGGCATCCGCTATAGCTGTCAAAAAACTCTATGCCTAGAATTGCTACATTGAAGGATATACCAGATGAGGTAAAGCTGGGCAATTTCTGATGCCTCCCAACCATTGCTTTAGCGTTACACTTGTGGCGACCTTGTTTGGTTTGAGACTGAGTAACACTTAATTTAGAATATGTTGAGTTAATGTAGTTTCTGTAAAATATTTTATCGAAATCATTTTTTTTTTTATTTCTCAATGTGTAATACACTAATCTGCTTTCAGATTCGCAACTTATTCAGTGGCAAGTGTTAGAAACTACTTCATTTTCTACATCTGTTGCACTGGGTTACACCACGCTAAGTACCTTGGAAACCGTTATATATATTGCTGATGGTGTAAGTTGTATTCCATTTAAATCTTACTTTTACTAGAAATTTAACTGCCGTATATGCCATTACTATAAGTCACTGAATATGGTTTTGTGAATATTTTGTGATTAACCACTACCTTTTCTCCCCATTCAGGGTATTATAACTGTGTATACTGACGATGTGAGCAGTCACTATTTCAAAAGTTTCTCCATTTCCACCGGCTGTTCCTCGATAGCAGAAATTAACGGCATAAGAATAGACCAGAACTATTTGCTGTATTACATTTGCATTGGAACGGTCAATAGACTTGAGAGAAGGATACTGATTTTTCATGAAGTGGAACTTGGTAAGATTAGAAACTCTCCATTCTATTTCAGAAAACTACTATGAGTTCTGTCATATCACATGCAAGTTTTGATCTATTTTACAATTTTTTTCTATTACAGCTCCATTAGTAGATGATTCCAGTAACCTGTTGAAGTGCCTAACCAATCTGAATCGGACATTAGAAAGTCGAAAACCTAGCATTGCGTACCTGGAGGATGTGGTTGATAATAACAGATTGATGACAACAGATAAAAGTCAGGTAATGGATAAAGTATCTGTCATATCTTGAATACTGCTCTGCTACCTATTTTCATTATTGCACTAACTAATCTTTGATCTGACTTTTTTAAAAGGTTTGGAGTGGACCCATTGCCTTCACAGACCTTACAGTAACTACTACAGCAACTTTTACACAAACTGTAAACCTCATAAACGTTGATCAAGATCCTACCTCTCCTACATCTATACAGTCGTTTGCAGAGTTAGAAAGTCATGTTACAAGACTCGAGGCAAGTAATTTTCCTTTTAAAAACTATGAAAAAACCTACTGTCTCACCTGTAAGGGTTGAGATACTTTTAGCGTATTACTTTTAAAATGTTGCATAGCATATTTGAATTGCTAGCATTTCTTGATAATTAATGAGCTCTGTAAATACTTTGTTTCTAATTTTCAGCAAGAAATAGCAGCTCTACAGTCCTCTATAACTACTGGAATCTTGGGTTCTGGAAATCAGACAATCACAGGCTTCATAAATGCATCATCAATTATTATAGATAACCTAGATATTGATTTGTTAACAATAAAAAAGGTAGGAATATCCTTACAGGTTATTTGTAGTGTCATGATATTTGCCAACCGCAAGATGTGTGCTTAATCAAATATATAGCGCATGTAAACCATGTTTTAGTATTTTTTGTGCTTTTGCAGATAGATAACGTAAATCTATTGCACCACATTCACAGATGTACATCACTTATGTACCATATTTTAACAGTTGTTCTGCTTTGACAGATAAATGAAGTAAATCTATTGGATCTTGATAATACTTTCCTGAGTGATGGAAGTGAACAAATTATATCTGGTAGATGGAAAATTGCTTACTTGTCTGTCAGTAACCTTGATACCAGGTCGCAACATCCACCAGGCCTTATTAATAGTTTCCTGACTTCAGGTTGGTTTAATATATTATGCGTGTGACTATTACTTAAGTCAATAGACATTTTCCAACTCGGTAGTGTATGCTGTATTCTGAATATATATTTGTATACTTGTACGGTAAGCTTTTCATCGGTCTTATTTCAGAGCTGATGAGGAGTACCATAAGAAACCAGGTTGTGACAGGGAATCATTCATATTCGGCCATAATTATTGGAGAAATATGCAATAGTCTATGCAATGGCCTATCTGTAGATATCAATGGCATAGATACTTCAACTATAGTAATCAAAGGAAGTGATGTATTGTTCACTGATAAGAAAATCTTCATCAACATCAAGGTCAATGGAGAACTCAATTCAAATACCATAAATGGGGTAAGTTTTAGCTTTTTTTTTTTTTTTTTACACAGTTGATATGAGTTAGATTTCAGGGCAATTCAGAAAGGGTTATATCGTATTTTGAAATTTACCCTACGTCCTTCTTCCCTACAGCTTGATCTACAAGAACTAGCTTTGAGGGTTGTGTATAAAGATGTTTCCGCTAAACAGACTCTTGCTGGCCAATACACACTAAGCAGTCTCGAAGTTCAAGGCACCTTAGATGTTCCCAGTATAAATGGTATAGACTTCAAACAGCTTGATGCAAGTGTAGTTAAGACTTTTGGAAACTACAGGATTACTGGTTTGTGATTTCTCAGATGATGTTCTGATTATTATGGTTATGAATATTGAGGATTAATTCAAAAGTGTAGTAATTTGAGGTTCTGCTAAAATGTTGCTAATGTTACTTTTTAGTGCTAAGTAAATCTTACTTTGCTATTTTATGGCATTCAAACAGGTGGCTTGGTGTATGAGACCGACCTAGTTGTTACAGGATCGCTAACTTTAGACTCCATTAATGGTATTTTGTGGAATGATGTTGTGGATTTAAATTCCCCTGATCTCATAACCGGGATGTACAATTTCAAAGATGCTACAATTATAGGATCCTTGGCCTCGAATGATATTAATGGATTGGACTTGAGCAGCGATGTTGTGTTGACGAATAAAGTGCAAACAATAAGTGGTAAGAGTTGATTATAATTAGACTAACATTGACGTTGACTATGTTAGCATATTCATCTTTGAAAATTTTATATATGTTTCATGCAGCTTGTGTATACCTTTTTCTGAAGAATTCCCTTTTATATAAATTCAGGACGTGTCCAGTTCACACACTCTACAGAGGTACAAGGGGCAAAGGGAGTTCTAATGGATATAAGAGGAACTGTTAATGGCGTTGACCCATCTGCTCTTACATTTGGTCAGCAAGCCTTGACGAAAGTCGTCGTGTCCAAAGATGTAGTTTTCACTCGACCATTAGAGGCAAGTATGACCTGTGTCTTAAAAGACGACTAAAAGTGGAATGGGGACACTGATTTGTTAATCTTTTTTTCCTCTAGGGCAAAGAGGTGAAGATTAAACTATATGAATTGGAATGTTCGTCTTATTATAAGTTAAAGGAGAAAAAGTGATAGAAACACAACCAGAGATGCACCAAGTTGCCTAGGTTAGGTAGGATACTGATTTCGTAGAGTATTCAATGCAGTTGTGGGGATAGAAATGTTGAGGGTAAATATAGGTAACTTATGTGCCAGGAAGAAAGGGGGAGTAGGGATCGGTTATTAATTGCTGGAGTTTTTAGATAAGGAATGCGTTAAAGAAAACTCAATCTTATTAGTACACATAGGCTAAGTGTTGGTGGGAAATGGAATAAATAAAAGAATACTGGCAATGAAGGATCTGTGTGCATGTATCGCCAAGGCAGATCATTCTCTGAAGGAGAACGAGGCACAGGCTGAAAGAGTAGTAAAACTAATGAGGACCAAGAGATGTGCCCTGAGATGACGATAAATAAGCCTTTTGAAAGAAATGTCATGAAAGTTACGGAAGACAGAACGAGGAAGCGAGATTAAGAGTCTTGAAAAGGAAGAAAGGCAGTCACTACACCTCCCAATCTGTGAGATACAAATCTCCACACAGTACCGGTGTGATAAGGCTGCTTGGTGTAAATAATACGACTTCACCAGCAGGGGCATGGAAGTAGCTCCAATCTGTGAGCTACAATTTCCGCACAGTACCTGTGTGACGGGCTGTTTGGTGTGTATAATACGGCCTCACCAGCAGGGGGATGAAAGCAACTCGCCAATTCCTCAGAGCAAGTTATGTAAGTAGATCTGATAGAAAAAGTAATGGATGACATCTTCTAGCGAAGAGATGGAGAATCCATATTAAAAGTAAGGGAAGTCTGTTAATTTCTGATAGGTAATAGGTGGACAGAGGTTTGCTTGAATTGCTACAAACTCTCTGGGAGAAAGTACTAGTAAAGTGTATAAGAAATGAAGGTACAGTAGCACTTCTTGAAATATGGTGCTAGTAAACCGTAAAGAAATTTTTTTAAAAGAATCTTTAAAATATAGCTGACATTGTTTACAAGATTTCCAATAGACAGGGGACTGGCTGAACTTGGACACCGACTTTGCAGTGTATGATCAGGCGTATGTAAGGTTTAGAAAGAGTTAATGCTTGAAGGATCCTTGCCAAATATGTGAATCAGTGTCTCTATATATTGTGTAAATAATTTGGATTAGATAGGGTGGACAGTCAGGCAATCTAGCTCTTCCTTCGGATTTTGTTATAGGGATTTATTCTGAAGCATGTCAGTCAAAGTGGGAAGATTGAGTAAGTTGAGGCGAAATTTATATTAAGCTTGATGTATGAGATGGTCACCATGGATCTTTAATTTGTGTAAAGCAAAGTGAGAAGTGAAAGTGTTAGGCCAATCGGGCTATCATGGAGGAGGCGAGTAGGAATAGGAAGGAGATATAAGACTGAAAATGTTGATAATGTTGTCTGCAGCACTGGCAGATTATTAAGTTAAATTAGAGGCTGTTGATAGAGTTTTATAAGGAAAAGGGTACTTCCTATTTAATGAAAGTTGAAGGAAAGCCATAACTTAAGGCAGACGAAGATTGGCATTGAAAGGAACAGTTGCTGCTGCAGGCTAGTTTAGGAACAGACAATTGATATAAAATTGAAGTACTTTGGAGTCTTATTGCATCAGCAAGATGCAATATGTGATTACCTAATTGTGTTTACGGGAAAGAGCCCAAAGCTCGTATCTTCCCGTCTCCTGATCGCTTCCATTTTATACTTAGTCATACTTATCATACCTGTCCTTAAAACTATGGATTGAGATAGCATTAACTACCTCCTCGCTTAGCCAATTCCAATTATCAACTACTCTTACACTGAAAAAGTATTTCCTTACATACTGCAAAGAAGTTTTCTTACGAAGCTTCAAACTATGACCTCTAGTTCTAGAGCCAGCCATATCAAAATATCGATCCCTATCCACTCTATCATAACCAGGAAGGAATTTAAAGACTGTCACCATATCCCCCCTCACTCTTCTAGCTTCCAGTGATGGTAAGTCTAACTCCCTCAGCCTCTCATCATAACTGAGATTGCGTATTTATGGCACCAGTTTCGTGGCATGTCTTTGAACTTTTTCAAGCTTAGCTATGTGCTTTTTCAAGTGCGGATTCCAAAAGGGGGCTGCATATTCGAGTTTTGGCCTCACATAGGTTACATATATATTTCTGAACATTTCCTTGTCCATGTGCCTGAAGGCTACCCTTACATTTGATAAGAATGCATATGCTGTCCTTACTATGCCATTTATATGTATTTCTGAAGACAAATCTGCCAGTATGTTTACTCCTAGATCTCTCTCATTTTCTGTCTCTTGAAGTTGTACTCCAGCCACCGAGTAGTCAAGCTTGGGCCTTCTTGCACTTGTACCCTTTCTCATTACCTTACATTTTGAAGTATTGAATTTCATTAGCCACTTTTCTGACCACTCATGCAGATTATTTAGATCCTCCTGAAGTTCTCTACCATTGTTCTCGTTTTTTACTTTCTTCACAATCTTTGCATCATCTGCAAACATATTCATGAATGAATTTACACACACTGGTAGGTCATTTACATATACAAGGAACAAAAGTGGCCCTAAAACTGAACCCTGTGGAACTCCACTACTAACTCTTCTCCATTCAGACACTGAGTGTCTTACTCTAACCCTCTGTTCCCTTCCTTCTAAGTAAGTTTTTATCCATTCCAAAACATTTCCACCTATTCTAGCCATTGCTTGCAGCTTCCTAATAAGTCTCCCATGTGGAACAGTGTCAAACGCTTTCTGGAAGTCTAGGAATATGCAATCTGCCCAGCCCTCTCTTTCCTGTAAGATTCGGCTTACCTCATCATAGAATTCTAATAAGTTTGTTACTGTTGATCTACCTTCCCTGAAGCCATGTTGCCTCACTGACAAAATGCTGAAGGATTCCAAGTGAAGATGACAGGTAAATAAAGAGAATGTAGAAGTAGGGCAGGCATTTGTGCTTATGGATAGAGGATCTGGAGAGACTGGGTAAGTTGAGAACTGTAACAAAAGATTTGATATCCAGGAAGTTTAAAGATGCGAAAGAATGGTAGATTTGTTTGAAATGAAGACTGGACCTTTGTGAATGACATATCCTTGATGAATTAAATCCTCGAAGTCTGAGACCATTTTTATTTAGAATGGCATGGATTACAGTTTTATTTACAGTGGACTATATAATGACTTGAGCTTGAGAGGATGGTTTACATAAGACACAACAATTTATTTTCTTATTATCAATATCCTCATATTCAGCCTGTTACCATGGTGGAATAAGACAAAGTATATACTTACGGGAAAAACTCATGATCTCTGATTATTACATAGCATAGGGAGTGTATAATATGTACTTTATTATATATAACCACAATGTTATTTTTAAATATACAATTTTCATTCGTTTAGGTACTTGGTGATATAACTGCCGTAAGTATAAATGGCCTGCTATTGGACGGAATTCAGAACCGATTTTGGAGTCTCTCCAGAGATCAAGTTATAAATACCCCCGTGCACCTTGCAAATGCCATATTCCAGTAAGTTGTCTTGAGTGGTATAATAAATATGCCAAAAACTACCGTTAGTACTTTTGCTACATCATTTCTTAAATTTGGTATTTTCTAAGCTGTAAAACTATGATTCTAGTGATAGGGTACGTTATTAAGGCAATTGTATCATATGTAGGTAAGCATTATATGCTTGCTGTTATGATTTAAACTGTGAAGATATGAATTAAACTTTCGCATACAGTATTTTTTCTTTAAAGTGTACTACAAGTATATGAAAATGTAGTCATGCAAGGTACCGTGGTGATCAAAATAGGGATGCACCAGGGCCCTATTTATTCTCACCCCTTCCTTTAGCCATTGTGGCAAAAATTTTAAGGGAAGGTGGGATGTCAGCAGAAAAAAGGGAGAGTGGGATGGCAGCAGAAAAAAGGGAGAGTGGGATGGCAGCAGAAAAAAGGGAGAGTGGGATGGCAGCAGAAAAAAGGGAGAGTGGGATGGCAGCAGAAAAAAGGGAGAGTGGGATGGCAGCAGAAAAAAGGGAGAGTGGGATGGCAGCAGAAAAAAGGGAGAGTGGGATGGCAGCAGAAAAAAGGGAGAGTGGGATGGCAGCAGAAAAAAGGGAGAGTGGGATGGCAGCAGAAAAAAGGGAGAGTGGGATGGCAGCAGAAAAAAGGGAGAGTGGGATGGCAGCAGAAAAAAGGGAGAGTGGGATGGCAGCAGAAAAAAGGGAGAGTGGGATGGCAGCAGAAAAAAGGGAGAGTGGGATGGCAGCAGAAAAAAGGGAGAGTGGGATGGCAGCAGAAAAAAGGGAGAGTGGGATGGCAGCAGAAAAAAGGGAGAGTGGGATGGCAGCAGAAAAAAGGGCGAGTGGGATGGCAGCAGAAAAAAGGGCGAGTGGGATGGCAGCAGAAAAAAGGGAGAGTGGGATGGCAGCAGATAAAAGCAGCAGAAAAAAGGGAGAGTGGGATGGCAGCAGAAAAAAGGGAGAGTGGGATGGCAGCAGAAAAAAGGGAGAGTGGGATGGCAGCAGAAAAAAGGGAGAGTGGGATGGCAGCAGAAAAAAGGGAGAGTGGGATGGCAGCAGAAAAAAGGGAGAGTGGGATGGCAGCAGAAAAAAGGGAGAGTGGGATGGCAGCAGAAAAAAGGGAGAGTGGGATGGCAGCAGAAAAAAGGGAGAGTGGGATGGCAGCAGAAAAAAGGGAGAGTGGGATGGCAGCAGAAAAAAGGGAGAGTGGGATGGCAGCAGAAAAAAGGGAGAGTGGGATGGCAGCAGAAAAAAGGGAGAGTGGGATGGCAGCAGAAAAAAGGGCGAGTGGGATGGCAGCAGAAAAAAGGGCGAGTGGGATGGCAGCAGAAAAAAGGGCGAGTGGGATGGCAGCAGAAAAAAGGGCGAGTGGGATGGCAGCAGAAAAAAGGGCGAGTGGGATGGCAGCAGAAAAAAGGGCGAGTGGGATGGCAGCAGAAAAAAGGGAGAGTGGGATGGCAGCAGATAAAAAGGGAGAGTGGGCTTGTCGCAGGGAGAGTGGGCTTGTCAGCAGAAAAAAAGGGAGAGTGGGGCGCGGGGGAGTGGGGAGCGGGGGGGGCTGCAGCGAGAAGAGGAAAGGTGGGCTTGCCCGCAGAGAAGAGGGAGGGTGGGCTTGCCCGCAGAGAAGAGGGAGGTTGGGCTTGCCCGCAGAGAAGAGGGAGGTTGGGCTTGCCCGCAGAGAAGAGGGAGGTTGGGCTTGCCCGCAGAGAAGAGGGAGGTTGGGCTTGCCCGCAGAGAAGAGGGAGGTTGGGCTTGCCCGCAGAGAAGAGGGAGGTTGGGCTTGCTCGCAGAGAAGAGGGAGGGTGGGCTTGCTCGCAGAGAAGAGGGAGAGCTGGGCTTGCCCGCGGAGAATGAGGGAGGGTGGGCTGGCTCCGCGGAGAATGAGGGAGGGTGGGCTGGCTCCGCGGAGAATGAGGGAGGGTGGGCTGGCCCGCGGAAATGAGGGAGGGCTGGGCTGGCCCGCGGAAATGAGGGAGGGTGGGCTGGCCCGCGGAAATGAGGGAGGGTGGGCTGGTCCGGCGGAAATGAGGGAGGGTGGGCTGGCCGGCGGAAATGAGGGAGGGTGGGCTGGCCGGCGGAAAAGAGGGAGGGTGGGCTGGCCGGCGGAAATGAGGGAGGGTGGGATAGCCAGCGGAAGAGAGGGAAGGTGGGATAGCCAGCGGAAGAGAGGGAAGGTGGGATAGCCAGCGGAAGAGAGGGAAGGTGGGATAGCCAGCGGAAGAGAGGGAGGGTGGGATTGCCAGCGGAAGAGAGGGCGGGAGGGATTGCCAGCGGAAAAGAGGGAGGGTGGATTGCCAGCGGAAAAGAGGGAGGGTGGGACTGCCAGCAGAAGAGGTGGGATTGCCAGCAGAAAGAGTGGGATTGCCAGCAGAAGAGAGGGAGAGTGGGATAGGCAGGAGAAAAAATTAAAAGGTGGGATAGGCAGGAGAAAAAATTAAAAGGTGGGATAGGCAGGAGAAAAAATTAAAAGGTGGGATAGGCAGGAGAAAAAATAAAAGGTGGGATAGGCAGGAGAAAAAATTAAAAGGTGGGATAGGCAGGAGAAAAAATTAAAAGGTGGGATAGGCAGGAGAAAAAATTAAAAGGTGGGATAGGCAGGAGAAAAAATTAAAAGGTGGGATAGGCAGGAGAAAAAATTAAAAGGTGGGATAGGCAGGAGAAAAAATTAAAAGGTGGGATAGGCAGGAGAAAAAAATAAAAGGTGGGATAGGCAGGAGAAAAAAATAAAAGGTGGGATAGGCAGCAGGAAAAAATAAAAGGTGGGATAGGCAGCAGGAAAAAATAAAAGGTGGGATAGGCAGCAGGAAAAAATAAAAGGTGGGATAGGCAGCAGGAAAAAATAAAAGGTGGGATAGGCAGCAGGAAAAAATAATAGGTGGGATAGGCAGCAAAAAGAAAAAAAAATTGGGGGCGAGTGGGATTGCCAGCAAAACTGATATTAAGATTGCCAGCCTTTTTACTTATCCAATTCAGTTGGTTCTTCAGAGAAGCAGAAAACATGAACATGGAATTAATGATCCTCCACGACCTCTTTGTTTGATCTTAGGATATACTGTACACTACACGGTATAATTCTCATCAATTTATTGTGAAGCTTTCGTTGAATTATGAAATTTGTGAAGCTTTCATTGGTACTGTAATAGTGGCTAAATAGAATTCTAAGTACAAAAATCGAATACTTAAAATTTATTCCCTGCTCCCCCAGAGGTCCAGTTAGGTCTACTACATTGAGAGGTCGCCCTTTATCTGACTACTTGCATACCTTTGGAAGTGAAGTCATCACAGGACGATATATTTTCCAGGTATAGTAGAGCACTTTGTATGGGTAACTTGCATAATGTGCACCTTGATTAAAATATTCGTCCAGAGAAAAAGAATGTAAACTTACTTAAGGAATTTATTTATATATTACAGAGTCAGGTACAAGTAGAAGGGGAAGTTGTTTTGGATCCAGGCCGAACTGTAGATGGTGTTGACATATCTGAGCTAAGGAAGAATCTTATGGTGATAGAAAGTCTGCAAATAATAACTGGGCGGAAGGTTCGTATTATCTGGCTTTAGTTATTGTAACTCCTAAAAGAATTTTAGGATTAAAGATAGTTTCCAAAACCTGCATTTCATTAAGTTTTTTCTTATTTCCAGACATTCCAAGGAAAAGTGACTATAATTGGTGACTTGGATCTTGGAGGTACAATAAATGGAATAAATGTTACAAGGGACCTATTGAGGCTTGATCAATCTCTACCTCACACAGGTAAATATTGTTGAGAATTTAAATGCGTTTAGTTGATTCACTATGCCTGCATAAAATGCGTATCCAAATTTTTACTTGACAGGTCGGATAACTAATTTTTACTCAACAGGTCGGCTAACGTTTGCGTCGAAGACTATAATTAATATGCTAGAAATCGTAGGTGGAGACCTTACTGTTCAAACCCTAAATGGGTTTGACCTTGCTACTGTTGTTGCTGACCTGGTCTTGGTTGATGAAGATGCTGTTATTACAGGTGGCGGCGGCTTACAGTTCACAGGCCAAGTCAAAGGTACAGTAGTGACTAAATTAAAAAATTTTCTTCACTGTTTTGATATCTTCTATTTATAAAACTACTGATCATTCTATAATATCTAAACGGGGACTTCAACTATTCCTTTCCTTTATACAGTAAATGACTTGCATGTCAGTGGCAATGTCGATGGTGTCAATCTACATGATCTTCAGTCTAGAGCTCTTTTGAAAAACTCGGATAAGCCTCAGGTTATTGATGGCCGTGTATTGCTTGAAGGCGAAGTCTCATTTCTTGGTGGACTCACACTGAACAAAGTTAACGGGAAAGTTTGGTCAGATTACCTCAATGATGTGAGTATAGAAAATAGTGCTCACAAGTACTCTTGTATTATTTTGTTGCATATTTTTCCTAAAATGTGAAAATACTTTTGTCACTATTAATCCTCTTTCGAATGGAGATGAACACCGGCAAGTTGGATATATACTGTGTATCGTGTATGATAATTATTGACGAAGAATTTGTACTGAGTGGAAATTTTGTACATTTCTAGGTAGTACAACTCGATTACAGCGGTTCTGTCGTTGGTCGTAAGGTATTTGTGCTTCCAATTGACATTGATGGAAATTTCAATCCTGCCACAATTAATGGTATAGATATTGCTCATCTGGCTTCTAGGATACTAAGACGTCATGGGGAACAGACAATTGAGGCTGTGTACACTTTCAGGCAAAACCTCACTACTAGTGAGTATTTTGGTGACATTACAATGTGAAACTGTTGATTAGTATAATATGGGTTCTGGAATTGTCCTGTTTTAGACTTGTGTAATTATAAGTAATAGTTGTAATTTATTTCTAGGAGCCTTATTTGCACCAGTAATAGATGGCGTTGACATGAGCTTGATACTTTTGACCGATGTTTCTGGAGAGGTAAGTGTTATGGAAATATTTTTGACACAAAAGAAAAATGAAAGTTCATATCCATGACCTAGTCATTTGATGTGGGATATTTTGCATTATTTCACAGGTGTCGGGGACTGTTATTTTTGAAGGTGACGTTCATCTTCTCTATGGGCTTTCAGCTGATCACTATGAACTTGATGGTTGCAACATAAGAAATGTATGTAATTTCCTATACAGTATATAATCAACGATTATCATTATATATTACCTGCACATTAAGTTTAAGGATATATCAATAAAAAGTGTCATGGCATTGCAACATTAAACCCATTATTCATTCTTTAATCAGTTGTGTTCTTTTTAAGCTTAGTAGGTAGGAGGATCTTAAAGGTCTTGGTATATTGAAATCTTATATGTTGGGCAAGAATGACTCCTCCATATTCCCCTGCGTGTAGTAAAAATTGACTTAAATGGGGCAAAGTGAGGGAACTGGGAATTCCCTCCTATGTATTTCCTCTTGTAAAATAGTTTTCGCCTTGACAGTCACCTCCTTTATAAGGGGGATTATGGCTTTCGTGTATAGAATAAAGAATATTACTTCGATCTCCAGTCATCCTTTTATAGTTTCAGGGTTAAATAGTTGTATGCAAATCTTTTCTGTTTGAAAGTTAATTACTTTATTGCAATTCTGGACATTCTTTGCAGATAGATGATTCTGCCATCTTGAATGATAATGGGAGAGTGGACCTTCTCGGGGATGTAATGTTGGATCGATTAATTATACGAGGAAACGTAAAATCTTCTGGTAAAATATTGGCAGGAGCTTTTGATTTTAAAAACTTTCTTGATACTGTGGTACTGAAGTCCGCTGATCAAGTTATAACAGGTTTGTGTTAAGTAATGAGTTGAAAGCCCCTGATTTATTTTATTTTTATTTATTTTTTTCATCAAAGACGCCTCGAGTTCTGAAGACAGAGACAAGATAGAAATATTTATCCCAATGACAGAGATACTTACTTTTATTTTTGCAATTTCAGCACCAATACAGTTTGGGGAAGTCAGAATTGATAGCTTAAGTGTGAAGACCATCAATAACATTGATATCCGTGAATTGTTCAGATTATCAGTTTTCATGAGTACAGACAATGTAAGTATTAACAAAAATTGGTTGTGTCATACTTGTATATAAGTGGAATCTACTTTTCGGTAATTTTTTTTAAATAAACTTTTCCTTATTGACTTTGTACCAGATCGTAAATTGTGATGTAAAATATGCCAACGGATTAAGAGTAAGAGACCTCGTGGTTCGATTATCAGTTTCTGGACGTAGTGGTGGAAGTGTTCTTGTAAATGACATAAGTCTCTCTGAAATTGCTCTTCGTGCTGTTCATAATACAGTTGGAACAGTCTTAATCTCTGGCTTGAAAACGTTCACAAATGGAATCATTGTAGAAAATCTTGTTATTGCTGGTAAGAAATCTTTACTTCACTGGAGTTCTATTAAACTTTATACATATTTGTAGCAAGTAGAATATTTGGCAATAAAACTAGTCACAGTGCTTAAAAAATGTAAATCTTCGAAAATAAAGGGCTGAAAGTTTGCATAGAAGTTTGAGACTGCTAACAATCATGACTTCATCTTCTTTATAGGGTCTTTGGGAGGCGTTCGAGTGTCCAGCTTTGTCGCTTTGTCAAGAACTAACATCTTGGCATATGGATTAACATTCACTGCACCAATAACTGTCACTGGAAATCTTTTGGTAAGTGTAGTGTGAAAGAGATGTAATGATCCTTGATTATAAGGACAAGTATGGCAGAAAACTTAACAATATATATGCTTGATATTCGCTAATTGATAATCTTGCTGCAGGTAACTGGTTTAGTAGATGGAGTCAGTCTTCAAGACTTCCTTAACAATCGTATAACTTTGAATGGGACACAGACACGATTTACGTCTTGCACTTTTGAGAATATTAAAGTTGAAGGTAAGTACTTTACCATTTACTGTAGTGCCATTTGTGTTGAATTGATGATATATTCAATAACATTCTCATAAACTGGATTTACTTAGATGTTGAGGATGAGAAGTGTTAAGTGTTACATTGTAAATTCTGTTAGTAAATATTGTCTATATACTTTTAACAGGTAACTTACAGATCGAAAAAATAAACGATGTAGTATTGTCTGATTTAGTCATTCGTTCTGAAACTAGCCAAGTCGTCACAGGCAGGAAGGTTTTCCTGGGAGGTTTAAGCGTCACTGGCAATATTCAGACTAATCTAATAAATGGCATAAACATTCTCGAGCTCGACCGTACGATCGTTCGAAGAGATGTGGCAACCACACTAAATTTCCAAGTTGTAAGTATACCCAGCAACTTTGATTTTCTGAAGAGGTTTTGGATATTAACATACTGAGTTTCTTAATGAAAGATATAAAGATCTCAAACAATATAATTTACCTTGTAATTTGCATTTAAAATTTCTCGTGTATCCTCAGACATTCAGCTCTGTTGTAACTTCGTCAGTTGATATTATTGTCAATGGCCAAGTCAATGGATTTGATTTGTCAGAACTTAACGCCGGCTCCCTGTCGGGTATATTAATACAACAGTATACCAGGATTGATGAAATTCGTGGTCAGTTTGGTTCCATTAGAGAAGAAAATTACAGAAGTGCCCAAGGTGAAGTAATTTCACTAAAGGTTTTCAAGAATGTATATAGAATATTAGCATTTTCAACTCTTAATTTTTTTGTGTCCAACACAGAAGTGACTTAAAGTATCAAAGACTCATTAAAGGTGTATTTTCGTAATCTAAGTCATATTTTTCAGAAATGTTTGCTGCCCTGTCATATTTGGAAAGAGTACGTTATCCCAGGGATACCAATGTGACTGGATCCATCTGGGTGGGTCGTATACCAGAGGCGGGACCTGGTCTGTTCTTAAAAATTGCTACGTGTCGAGGACCTCCTGGACGTCCTTGTGGATGTCAATCAGAATGTTATTATTATAAGGTAGTGTCTAGTTCCATCTCTGCCTTAATTCTCCAGGTCCAACCTGTCTCTACCCCCATTATGAGGATTAACAGTAGCACACAAAATGGCAAATGCTTGTCTAGGCCCATTGAATAGTCAAATTAAATTGGTTATATTCAGTTTCCATAAAATCCATTTGTGTACTGTGAAATTAAAAGTTTGTACAAAAGTACTTTTTTGTAGTACTAGTGTCATTTTTTTTTTCAGGTGACTGATAATGCACAGCTTCAACCTTTCCTGCAGTTAGACTATAAAGTAGACATCCTTGGGCATTCCCTTTCATCCAACTTGTACATAGCTATATACTCTGGGTATGCTTATTTGTGATTCAGAAATTTTAAACAAATGACTTATGTACACTTAGACTAAATTATATTAATGGAATAGTTATTACTAATTCGACCCTTTAATAAACAGTTAATGAGGGAAAACTTTAATTGCTTAAACTTCACAGCTGTTTTGAAGGTGTACCAGGAGCCCAAGTGAGAGTGGTTTCAGCTGATGGTAGTTCAGGATTTGTGCAGCGCATTTTGCCTGGCTTAATTTCAGACTCGGGGCTTTTTGTTGCCGACGGTACAAGTTACATTGTTACAGTTAACATGTTTGTTAATGGTAAGTTTTTTTTTTCTCCAAAATGGTATGTAAAAATCAAATGACATGTCATGCACTTATAATTAACCATTTTGCAAAGCTAAAATAAAAATTTGAAATAAAATTACAAATTGGTACAATCTAGCAATTTTAAGATTTGATCTGCTGTAATATGCTTTAAAACGCTAATTACGAAGATGAACAATATAAAAATAACTTCCACTTCTTTTTACTGTACATACACTTCTTTTTTTATAAGTGTGACACTCGGACAGGTAAGAAATTTGCATTCATCCGCCACGGGCATGAAGAAAATCTAAAGACGGAGAATAAGTAGGCTAAGGACAAGGCAGAAATATGGGAATGATACTCCATAGGAAAAAGACGAATTGAAAGAATATTTAAAGTACTGAAGACGTAGAGATATGGCAGGATTAGACCCCGAGATGACGGTGGCCCTTACATTTTGAAGGAAGATAGGTTATAAGAATTAGGGATAGAATAAAGGAAGAAAGTTCCAGAGTCTGGAGGTGGATTTGAAGCAGTCATTGCACTGACCAGTCTGCAAGTTATAAATCTCTGCAAAACACCTGTGAGATGAGGTCGCTTTGCGAATGCTATGCGGTGTCAGCAGTGGGGAAGGGATGCACCCCGCCAACTCATCAGAGCAGCGATGGAAGCAATACCAATAGAAAAGAGAGAGGGATGATACCTTACAGTGAAAAAAGATAATTCAAATCAAAGTAAGAGGACCATTGATGAGTCTGATTGCCATAGATTCAACCCTATCAAGGAGATAAGTACAAGAAGCACCATAGATGTGCAAGCCGTATTCTAAGAAGGAACAGATAAGGTCTCTGTAGGTTTTTAAGTAACTGGAAAGAGGAAAAGTAATGAACTTATGTCTTATATGTGATTACCTAATTGTGTTTACGGGAAAGAGCCCAAAGCTCGTATCTTCCCGTCTCCTGATCGCTTCCATTTTATACTTAGTCATACTTATCATACCTGTCCTTAAAACTATGGATTGAGATAGCATTAACTACCTCCTCGCTTAGCCAATTCCAATTATCAACTACTCTTACACTGAAAAAGTATTTCCTTACATCCTGCGAAGAAGTTTTCTTACGAAGCTTCCAACTGTGACCTCTAGTTCTAGAGCCAGCCATATCAAAATATCGATCCCTATCCACTCTATCATAACCATGAAGGAATTTAAAGACTGTCACCATATCCCCCCTCACTCTTCTAGCTTCCAGTGATGGTAAGTCTAATTCCCTCAGCCTCTCATCATAACTGAGATTGCGTATTTCTGGCACCAGTTTCGTGGCATGTCTTTGAACTTTTTCAAGCTTAGCTATGTGCTATTTCAAGTGCGGATTCCAAAAAGGGGCTGCATATTCGAGTTTTGGCCTCACATAGGTTACATAAATATTTCTGAACATTTCCTTGTCCATGTGCCTGAAGGCTACCCTTACATTTGATAAGAATGCATATGCTGCCCTTACTATGCCATTTATATGTATTTCTGGAGACAAATCTGCCAGTATGTTTACTCCTAGATCTCTCTCATTGTGTGTGCGTGTGTGTGTGTAGTGGACATCACACTCCCCATTTTTCCAGCTTCTTGGCTTTCAATTAGTGCAAAATCCTAGCTAACTTGACCAGTACATTCTCTCATGAGTCTCCAATTTAATTCTGTCAAACCAACCAAGCTGTCTGTTCCACATTCATTATTTTCCTACATCCACATATCCAACACGTATTCCTTAACTAATAGAATTGATTACAGTAACTCTACAAAGGACTTCATATCTATCACCAATGTGTTTTTCCAGTTCAACATTCCGAAATTAGTGTACCCTAATATGGGTCACCTCTATAGCCCAATTACCATGTGCTTTTTGACAATTTTTTTGGTGATTGAAACTGACAGCGTCTTTGAGTACCAGATTACTTTATCTACCTTCTAAGGTGCTCAACCCTCCTCGTTTACTACATCTCACTGCACTTCATTCTTGATTAACCTGTTAATAATTTCCAAAATTTATCTCTATAATTTCAGAAAATGATGCCAAAGAAACCACATCAATAAATGTCTTGACACCAAAACTTGGTCACAAAACCATAGCTATTGTGTGGAGTAAGAATTCAACTCGAAGTGCTGTTGATCTGGATCTAATCTGGGTAATAAATGTCAAATTTATATTCACTAAAGTTCAAGAACTTTGAAAACTTTAAATGCCAAAAAATATCTAGGAGTCCATATTTGACTTAACTTTTTTTTTTATTATTAATACCAGACTTGATTAATGTTGTATGTTTTGTGCATCTGTAATCTCGGTACTTTAAATCTCTGTACTGGAAAGATTGGTACCTAGACAACTATTAAAGTAATTTCCCACGTGCTTGACTGCAGGTTTCGAGTAAACTGTACTTGCTGGTTACCAACAGTTACGACGCCGCAAACAAAATTGATCCCTACTCTGCTAAAAGTGAATTATATATCTGGAACAACTACAACAAAGAAGTATGTAGTAACTACTACCTTAAATTTTCTGATCAAGCACTTCCAATAGTGTTTACAGTACATGCAAAATAAATTAGTGTGGTTGTTTAACTTAGATTTATGCTCTTATTCAATAGAAATATGTTCAGCTTGAAATATTCTGATTTTAACGGAGTTTCCTAAATTTAAAACTGCACACAGCATATTTTTAATTATATACATATTTTTAATTAATTTTTTACAGTTCAAATTGAAAGGCGAGTATATGGCAGATCACGCGACTTCAGGCATATTTATATCCATTGCTGCTCCAGTGCAGGAGTATTTCTTTGCACTGGCTCAATACAAAGCCGCAGATTTCCAAATCTATGAAGATAACGTAAAGTACACTGCTCATGTCTTGGTAAGCATTACATTGATGTACATTAGCCTCAAAAGCCAATTGGTTTCGTATGTACATGTTTACTCTTCGTATTAGTATGTAAATACAATATACTATTGACCCATTGAAGGATTGTCATTATTTTATAGTTCCGCTTTTAAGGAGAATTTATGAAGACATACATATACAAGTTTTAAAGTTTTAAGTAAATGTAAAATTGAGAAAGATTCCTTCTAACTCATAAAACCCTTGCTTTTCCATATAGCTTTTCTCTTGTCTTTGACAGATTTATAAATTTAACCAATTTTCTCAAGAGTTTGAGCCATTCCAATATCTTGATGTCCATGGAGTGATGGGTCAAGCAGTTCTAAGAGTAGATAATAACTACTACTTGCTCCTCATATCTGCAAAACTGAACAGCTTGTATGTTTACCAGTATTACCATTCAGAGGTAAGGACCAGCCTTTTTAAAACATTACCGTAGGTTTTAGATGGACGACATCAGTAGCGCAATGGTAAAAGCACTCAACGCAGGGAGTGACAAAACGTGTGTTCAAGGCCACCACTAGGCATTAGGAAAGACATCCAGCCTTAATTCCCCAGCTCCAACCTGTCTGTGTCCACCCTCATTCGAATGGGGATTAGTGAAATAAAATTTCAAAAACCATATTTCTAGACGGTTTAAGATTATTTACTAATTAATACTGCATCTTTTGCACATGAAATATATATTTATATAATTCCCTTATTTTTCAGGGCTTTGTACTTTATAGTGCATTACGTGTGAAAAATCCCCAATCAATAGCTGTGTTAGAGATCTCTGGAAATACCTATGTTGCAGTCTCAACCCCTGATGGCTTGGAGAGATTCAGAGTCAAAACCAAAGGTCTTGATCCTGACAATCTGTTACTTGTAAAACGTTAACATGTCATTTTAAATATTTATATATTTTAAGAGTACGTAAATTTCGACGTTGTTTTTTATTCTCCTTTTCAAAAATACTGAAGCATAAAAGGAATAACGTATTTCATAATCCTCTTTCAAGCAAATCAGAAAATTTAAAGTAATGCACTGAATGATGAAACCGCTCTCCATAAGTTTGGTGAAATTGGATCATTTGTGTGTCAATATAGGTCTGCCACAAAACTAAAGCCGTAAGTGCACCCTCATAGTCTGTAAAACCTTGTGCATGGAAAAAATTATATGCTTAATACTTATCGGTAATGCCCACGACTTAGATTCCTCAGGTCGTAGGTTCGAGGCCTGTAACGATCTAAGGTTAGAAAGGGCATTCTCTTAGTGTAGCGGTCGCACTTCCAAAAACCTAAGTCCTTAGCAAGAAGGCACCATCCAAGCCCTCAACCCCTAAAAGTCGGGTACTCGACAATCTGGGCATTTGGATAGGCCTAGTGAGAGAGATGGAGATGAAAAAAACTTTTTTCTTTAAAACGAGATATCTTTGATTCAAATCCAAAACTTGTGCTTATCTTTTAGATACCAATAAAGAGAGAAAACAAAAATGGGAATGACAGAACAAATTATCATGAGACATACTGAAAGAGTAAGCAAAAGGAAGATAAATAGCGAAAGGGGTAAAAAAGGATAACGAAAGGAAAAAGTGAAAGGGAAGAACAGGAATGTTGAATTGATAAATCGAGTCCTATGCATCATGTTGGTATGCGAGAGCGCCTTTCACATGCCAGTCTTATAATTGCGGTAGAGACCTCTCCCAAACTGATTCCACACTTAATGGCTATACATAGAAGCTGGATATATATAAGAAGGATCCCTGTTCATTGCTGATGTCCGTTGTTTCTCTTTTGTCATAAAGATTTTGAGGCAAAGATAAAATATTTTTCCTCTATTTTTTTCATTAATAGATGGCACTGATAAGGGAGCTTGGAGTAGTATGTGGTTCAAAAAGTATTTTATAACCTTCACCATATTCGTAAATATTCTAGGGAGGAAATGGCAAGACTAATGAAAGTAAGCTTTGAGAGTGGGGACATGCAGAGAAATATTGATGGAAAAAAATGCCTACAAGAATTCAGAGTAATGTTCATTAGACGACACAGAACACAGGAAGAGATGGGAAGGATCAAAAACTTGTTGCAAGAAGCTAGGTTAAATAAGGGAATGAATGGAGAAGAAATATTACTTCAGGGATCTTCCAGACAAAGGGGAGACAATGAAGATAATGCTAGAAGATAAGGGGATGCAGTCTCGTTAAGATTGCTGAACACACATGCTGATGGGGTAGCTGATAAGGTAGTGGAATTAAAGTACAGGATTCACAATTGTAAGGCAGATACAGTAGTGGTTTCAGATAAGTTCGGATGGAAACAGTGCCACAGTTTCTCCTTAGGGCTCCAGAATATTAAGGGTTGTAAGATCTGAGAGGGCTGGTGGAGGGATAGCATTGTTCTTAAGTGAAAGACTTCAGGTTGAAGAAATAAGATATGCTATAGAAATTGAGGTTCAAGGAATTTCTTGTTCACATAAGTACCGTGTCGGCATTATAATTGTTGTATACAACTCTCCAAAGAATCAACATTGGCTAGAAGTTTGAGGAAAGTCATATAGGTACTAGTTGTTAACATTGCACAGAAGAGAAAGTGTAGGATTTTTATTATGGGAGATTTTAATCATAGATTGGATAAATCTTGACCCGCACAGTGGGGCAAGATTCCTAGATTGTGTACAAGGGAATTTCCTACACGTACTAGAACCAACGAGGGCCAGGGGTGGGGATAAGCCATCGCTACTTGATCTAGTATTCACAGAATGTGTGGTAAATTGTAAAAATTGAGTATAAACTACCAATTTGAAAAAGTGACCACTGTGTGTTGTTGGAGTATATCATCAAAGATGTTCTGCCCAAACGTAGACACACTGAGGACGTGAGGAGGAACTGTCAGTAAGAAGATTACATCAAATTTAATGTGCTTTTTCCAGTTATTGACTGGAGGACCTTATTTGACAAATTTGTACAAGAAATGTACGAAATCATTTTTGAGGAATATGGGGAAAATAGTAAATTGTTGCATACCTTAAACCAATATTTGAGTTATTCATGCCAGAGAGGCTGTAAGAGAGCTGAGAAATGGAGAGAAAAATGCGGAAAAAGGCACACAGAAATTACATAAGTGTCTGGCAGACTTATAAAAGAGCAACCAATAATTACCTAAGTAAAGAAGAGAGGCAGAGAGAGATTAGAAGAGGGATATCACCAGGAAGGGTATAGGAAATCCCAAACTTTTTCACCGCAATATTAGAGGAAAACTGCAGGTCATAGAACAGGTTTTAAAGTTGAAGAGAGCGGATGAAAGCATCTCTGAGATGGATGAAGAGATCTGCGAAGAACTGAACAAGGAATTTTCAGTCCGTATTTACAGCAGAATATGCCCCACCCCCTCAGACTGAATAGCTAGGTCCTCATGGGCCGGTATTAGAGAACATCATCTTTTCAGCCACAGAGGTATGCAAAGTGCTGGTGGAGGTAGATGCTCATAAAGCTACAGGTCCTTGTGATATATATCCTTATATACTTTAGAAATGCGCTAAATCAATATCGGCAGAAAAGTCGATGGAATCTGGGGAGATTCCAAGATGCTGAAAACGAGCAGATGTGGTACCTATCTTCAAAAAGGGAAGGGGTAATATAGTTCTAAACAATAGGCCTGTTTCCTTGATCAGCATATTTTGCAAAGTTATGGAGAAACTACCAATAAAGCACATCTCTCTTCACTTGGATTTCTTCAACTTTTTGTTGGTGAGACTACATGGCTTCAGAGAATGCAGATCAACAGTAACAAACTTATTAAAATACTATGATGAGGAGCCGGATTTTACATGAAAGAGAGGGTTGGGCGGATTGCATATTCCTAGATTTCCAGAAAGCACTTGATACAGTTCCACATAGGAGACATTAAAAAGCTGCAAGTAATGGCGAGTATAGGTGGAAATGTGTTGGAATGGATAAAAACGTTCTTCCTGATTGTATTTCTAAAATGGAATACTATTTGAATATTCATCTTTTTCATATTATTCCTTAGTAATTTATCTAATTCTGAGGTGTATGGAATAAATTACTAAGGAGTAATGAGAATGAAAATATCCAAATGGTATGCAGTTTTAAAAATACAACCAGGAAGAATATTTGTAGGAGCAAACAGAGTGGTCATGAGTGATCAGGAAAGAGGGAATGGGAGTGTATGCAGTATATCTTACCATGTATCGACTGTCCTCAGGTTTAGGTTGGAAAGACGGGTAGGGATATTAGTGTTAGAACTGCCGAGCATAATAGGGCATGTAGCTTAGGGCTAGTAAATAGTGCACTAGCCGAACATAAACTAACTAGTAATCACAATATAAATTCTGATAACTGTACGATAGTATATCATAGCGGTACAAGTGGCGTTAGAAGGGTGGTAGAAGGTATTATAATAAATTCTTTAAATACGTATAGAGGAATAAATGTTTCACATCAAAGGATAACTATACCAGAAAAAAAATATTAGAGAGATAAGATTAGACTTTACCAGCTTAATGAAAGATAATAATATTCGGATTCATTTTGATAGGGGTGTGAGTGGAGGTGCATATGGGGCTGATGACACAGCCCAACCGACGGACAGAGCGCCAAAATGAGATATCCCTTAATTCCCTAAATACCTGAGGTCAGCCAAATCGTACCTGGGGGTGACTACCTAATTGTGATTACATAATTTTGTTTACGCGAAAGAGCCCAAAGCTCGTATCTTCCCGTCTCCTGATCACTTCCATTTTATACTTAGTGACACTTATCATACCTGTCATTAAAACTATGGATTGAGATAGCATTAACTACCTCCTCGCTTAGCCAGTTCCAATTATCAACTACTCTTACACTGAAAAAGTATTTCCTTACATCTTGCAAACAAGTTTTCTTAAAAAGCTTCAAACTATGATCTCTAGTTCTAGAGCCAGCCATATCAAAATATCGATCCCTATCCACTCTATCATAACCATGAAGGAATTTAAGGACTGTTACCATATCCCCCCTCACTCTTCTAGCTTCGAGTGATGGTAAGTCTAATTCCCTCAGCCTCTCATCATAACTGAGATTGCGCATTTCTGGCACCAGTTTCGTGGCATGTCTTTGAACCTTTTCAAGCTTTGCTATGTGCTTTTTCAAGTGCGGATTCCAAAAGGGGGCTGCATATTCGAGTTTTGGCCTCACATAGGTTACATAAATATTTCTGAACATTTCCTTGTCCATGTGCCTGAAGGCTACCTTTACATTTGATAAGAATGCATATGCTGCCCTTACCATGCCATTTATATGTATTTCTGGAGACAAATCTGCCAGTATGTTTACTCCTAGATCTCTCTCATTTTCTGTCTCTTGAAGTTGTACTTCAGCCACCGAGTAGTCAAGCTTGGGCCTTCTTGCACTTGTTCCCATTCTCATTACCATGTTGAGGTGTTGAATTTCATTAGCCACTTTTCTGACCACTCATGCAGACTATTTAGATCTTCCTGAAGTTGTGTTGAAGGGGAGGAGCCAAGGCGTTCTTTTCGCATCAGTCATCAAAAACAGCGGATACTACGAATATAGTTTTTCAACAAGCAAGTGCTTTGGAAGCTTGATGCTTTCAGTGGAAAGAAAAAGCCAGATTTTTTGTAATTACTTATTAAACCACAAATACTCTACAGTGGGTTTCTATTTCTAGTAATAATAATAATAAAAATAATAATAATAATAATAATAATAATAATAAAAATAATAATAATAATAATAATAATAATAATAATAATAATAATAATAATAATAATAATGCATATGATGAGAGAGAGATAAAAACTCTTACGCTTAGGTCTTCATTGTGTTTTAAATAATCATACATACATATACCTTGGCTGTTTCCCCCTTAAATTGGGGGGTAGCCGACATCAAGAAAGGAAACTCCCCTTCTTCTTTGACGTCTCGCAGGAGGTTGATACAAGGGGGGGGGGATTCCTAGTCCCCCCGCCCCGTCCACTTTTAGTCGCCTTTTACGACAAGCAGGGAATACGGTGAGGCTATTCTATATATATATATATATATATATATATATATATATATATATATATATATATATATATATATATATATATATATATATATATATATATATATATATATATATATATATATATATATATATATATATATATATATATACTCTGTAGATACAAACATTAAAATTAAAAGTAGTAGTATCGATTTTGTTAAAAAAAAAACTGGCTCAATTCAAAAGGTCATTTAAGAATTGAAAGTTCGTAAAAGGGTACCTATAGCCTGAGCCTCTCCTTTTCTCAGTGTACAGTGATTACCTAATTGTGATTACCTAATTGTGTTTACGGGAAAGAGCCCAAAGCTCGTATCTTCCCGTCTCCTCATCGCTTCCATTTTATACTTAGTCATACTTATCATACCTGTCCTTAAAACTATGGATTGAGATAGCATTAACTACCTCCTCGCTTAGCCAATTCCAATTATCAACTACTCTTACATTGAAAAAGTATTTCCTTACATCCTGCAAAGAAGTTTTCTTACCAAGCTTCAAACTATGACCTCTAGTTCTAGAGCCAGTATGTGGGTATTGAGACACACACGCGTTTGAGAACCGTTGGTAAGAGCCTGAGTTCTCTCTCTCTCTCTCTCTCTCTCTCTCTCTCTCTCTCTCTCTCTCTCTCTCTCTCTCTCTCTCTCTCTCTCTCTCTCTCTCTCATACCATACGTATTATTATTATTATTATTATTACTGCAGAGAAATAACCTTAATATTAAGATTTTGTTATTGCTAGATAATGCCAGTTCCCATAAGACTGAGTTTGAAGCCCCATCCTCCTCTCCTCCATCCTCTACATCGTAGCTACCCCTTTCCCCAACCAATATCTATTGCCTCACTGTTGTCGGTAATTCTTTTCCTTTCAATAAATTGTTTCATTTAATTTTCGTTTTCATTACTGATTTTTCTCATTTATATTTACATATATTGATGTGTAGCTTCTTATTTATAGTGATTTGTAAGCGAAAGTAAGACATAATTTGTAGGATGTCTGGTCCCTATTAGAATCCTAACGCATTGATTGTAAGGGAAAAATGGTCTCGTCGTTTGTCGTTTTGTTATTAGTTACGTTTTCATGGTCCCAATTAACGACAAACAACGTGCTCTGTAGATATCCACCGGGGGGGGGACGTGCCATGGTGGACCCATAGGTGAATTGATTGGGAGTTAATATAAATTTGCAAAAAAAAAAAAATAAGAAAAAACTTCGAATTGTTCTTAACGGGGTTCGTAGTCTCCTCAATACTTTTTAGAAAGATGCCTTGATCCATAAACCTCCAGATAATAAGAATGCTTTTGGAGCTTGTCTGACATCACATCTATTTCAGACTAAGTTTATATGATTTTACACTGGCTATTCTTGAAATTTCTGACCTTAACTCTTATAGGTTATTTGTTGTTGATTACAAATCCCACAGAAAAACACATTTTCACTTTTATTTGCCTCCATTATTCCTAGTACAAAAGTTACTATAAATCATAGTGCCACTTGTATGTTAATAAGGATGAGAATATTGGTGCCACAGGCAAAATAAAATACTGATGAAAATATATCTTGTATTTCATGGATTTGTTCTTTTGAGACCAAATGGAATATTTATACTAATGAAAGTCAAAATTTCTTGAAATGGAGTAATTGTTTCACTCACTTATATGGTGTCTTTACCTTTGCTACACCCTGCAACACCGACAATAAGTGTTGATTACAAAATATGAATGTAGGTACCTTTGAAATTACTGGAGAGTGTCTAATATCCAGTTTAGAAAGGCTCCAGTTCTTGTATATACCACAGGGGATGAAGGCTGATCACACCCAAAACCAAATGATGCAAGACCAACCAAAAAGTATCTTCTCGTCGTGTCCTCATCAAAGTACACAGCAGGAGCGCTTGTATCACTCTGGAAAAGTGAAGTTGTTTGATGGCAAGCTTTGTGAATTATTTACCAATTTTCCAAAAAGCTTTCACTAAAAATTGGATATAATAATACAATTTGCATGACAAACTCAAAACTAAAAATATCCCTTGCTTACCAAACAGTCTTGGGGACTACCTCCTGTAGTGCATAAATTTCTTCGGTTCACAGTGGGAGAACTGGAAGTTCTCTGGTATGTTCTTTGACAATCTTGTAACCCGATTACAGAAGCTTCAAATGCCTGGGGTGTTTGTGGTAAACCGTCTCTTCCTGTGAAGCAAAAAGGATTAATATCCATGAATTTTACATTTTGCTAAGACTGCAGTGAACTCTGAACAAAAGTGTTCACTCTGTTCTACGTCTCTCACTTTGAACACCTGATATTTTTAATTATATGCTGCAACCATCAGTTCCCTGTGAGATTAAATTTGAAGTGAATGGTCCCTGGCAATCAAGATGTATGTAAAACTTCTGCAAATTATGCATTTACCAAAAAAAAAATATATATATATATACAGTATACAATGTGCTGATCTTTGGCCAGTTTCCTGAAGCAAAATTAGGAATATATTCTAACCCCAAGTAATTATATCTATTTGTATACCTACCATGGATAATTACCCATAGAGGCAGATTGCATAAATGCAGCATGGCAATTAATTCTTTTTTCAACTTGAGTTGCCAGAAAGTATTTACAAGATTCTATTCTAATTATATTTTCCTAGCCCTTTTCACGGAGTTTAGCTTAAAAGATGTATTTTGAGGAAGGAGTCTTCATACAGAGGTCATAAGCTTTTCTCTAGAAATGTTTTTGTCATCTCAGGACAGTGATGTTCTTGATAAAGAGACAGAACCAAGAGTCCTCGTCATACCTTCACAATGACAATCTGTGTAACAAGCTTTATAGACATGGAAGGTTGAAAGAAACTCACGAATAGCTCCTCCCAGCAGTCTGTCTGTTGCTCTGTTCACATCAGTGAGACTACTTCATCCAAGAAGGAAATAACTAAGGACGAGGGCAGGGATTCTTAGACATAATCTAGTAGCTCTGTCATTGAGCTATATAGGGCGCAATTCTCTCCTGTAATTCTCTATATCAGGGCAGGGGAGGAATCGAAATATCCTTTCTACAATAAAGCTTTAGGATCTAATAATGCCACATCACATTCATCTTTGATTGTTATATCCCAAGAAAACTCAGTAATTGGTCGATGGAGATGGTGATTTTCAATATAATGAGAAAGCCCTCCATTTTTAAAGAAAGAGGATTTAGGGAGGGCTCATTCTGTTAACTTGAAGATGCCTTAGGGCTAATTAGCTGGTCTTCCTTTTGATGATAAACAAATTCAACTGCTGAATTCCTTAGAGGATTCGTTTCTATGATACCCTTGAGAGAGTAGTCTACGGGATATACATGAGAAAGAAGTTATGTTCCCTGAGGAGATTGAGGCGCTGTCAGATATACCGTAGTTCTGTCACTTCTGTGCGAGTTCATTATCAATGTTATAAGAATTTTATATATGTGAGCCCCATAATTTTTCAATAGTTGCTAGCTCATTTTCTCCAGTGATATCTAGACCCTTATTTTCTCAAAATTAAGTCCCATTCCTGCATCTCTTCCTGTGTACTTTCCTCCATTTTTGTGTGACTTGGTCCCTTGCTACTTATAAGGTCAATACAATGACCACAGCCCCTGAGGTAAATAAAGCACTTGCGAGTAGTCTTTCATGTTTGATGTATGGGTTGTGGAAGGTACCCTTTGTGGAGAAGAGATCAAGGCATTCCAAGCAGCTGGATGGCATCCTGGTTAAATTATGTACCCCTATCTACTCCAAACCTAAGAAGCATGTGTGATTTGGAAATGTTATTTGTAGAGGAGAAAAATTTCGCTACTATCATGCCTAGCTTTATAGGATGGAGAGAAATACCCCACACCTTGAAACCCCTAAAAAAGGTTCTTCTTAAGGGAATGCAGCTTTGCAAGAAAGCTGAGGAAATATCCCCAGTAATAAAGGTAATTTTATTACTTTGCTTAATATACTCGGACAGTGACAGGTCATACATTTTCATACTTCTAAATTTATTAAATTCTAAAAATACTGTTTATTAGGAATTTATTTAGTCTGAAAAACAAGAAAAGAAGCAAGAGAGAGTTTGCTTGTCCAAAGAGGGTTTGCAATTCATATATATCAGCCTCACAATCCCAACTAGGAAATATCTCTGAGAGGATAGCATGCTAATTCACACAGTTTTTCACATTGAATAAATTGCCTAATATTAGGAGTACTGTACCGAGAGACCAAGTAATGGGGGCATATGAAAGAGAATATATTGTTTGAAGACTATGCAGACAGGGGAGGAGCAAGGTAGCATCTGAGCACATCCCAAAAACCTCACCGCTTGTCACCACTGACGTAGTGGTTATAACTATTCCACAGTATGCCGCCACTGACGTAGGGCTTTTATGATTATCCCCTTCTAATGACACCACTGCCGTAGGGCTTTTCCTCCTACGTAGATATGTTTATAATTATGGTAGCGTGGTTACAAGGCAATGAACATTTGTACCTGATGGGTACAAGGTAAGAATGGACACGCAGTGAATTCTTTACTTATATTTATTCTAGAGTACAACACATCCGACGCCTCAATGCCCCTGTGCCTCAATTGGCCCCCACCCTATGACTATCACAATCTAGGATCTATTCGTGCCCCTGGTAATTTCTAACTAACTGTCTCTGCCCTGGGTGGCTCTTTAAATACCCCCAGGGCAGGCGTGGCTTAACATCCAATTCCCCAATGAAATCAGTCAGATCTAGTCCTAGCTAATCAGCGCCAGGTTCAAAGTGGAATCCCACCTACTTCCGGGGAGGAGTTATTGGGCATCTCTGCAGGGTATGTACCTGCGTACGAAACACAAGTTTATGTGTGTTGTGGTTTAGGAAATGGCTAACTTCCTGTCCTTTCTCGCCCTTCTCGATGCCAGGTCCATAAGTCTCACGGTTCCGGTCATATATTTCCTTGGCACTTTCTACAAACATTGTAATAAAATATCCGTGCCCTCGACCAACCGTTTCCGCTCAGGAAGTCATACGACATCCCTCCCAACCAAAACTGAAATATCTCTTATTTCAGTCGAAGCATGGACTAGTTTTCCGGGAGCTCTTGGACATATCCTAGCTAACATTAGTTTACAATAGAAATGGGGCCGAATTATTTAAGCTATTTTCTAAGAATTCCTATGCGAATTACACAAACATAACATATAGAGAGTACCTTTACAGACAACTAGAGCATGCAGGGTCTATGTCCTTGTTGGAAATCTGAAATACAAACATATTCTTATATTTAAACAACATAATTCCAGTGTGAAACTAATATTGAACATTAATTAAGATCGACTTTTGTTTTCTCTGTCTAGGACGACTTTCGTTTTCTCTGTCTAGGACGACTTTTACTTTCTCTGTCTAGGACGACTTTTACTTTCCTCTGTCTAGGACGACTTTTACTTTCCTCTGTCTAGGACGACTTTTGTTTTCTCTGTCCCTTGCTCATGAATTCTTGCTAGGTGCGATTCCCCGGTCTCTCACGGGGACTCTTACGCTTTCACATCCCCCGCCCGTCCTCGCTGCAGGCCCAGGTTTGTTGCCATAACTCTGTTTCTCGGTTAGGCACAACAAAAAGGACCAGGAAGGGGCCCCACCTCTCGCGAATCCTTCCAGCCCGGCTTGCTCGTCCTGCCCTCGGCCGATCTTGACTAAGACCACCTCGCAGGAGACCTGCAACGTCACAGCGTTACTATTTCTGTACGGTCCTCTCACACGTACCTTCGAAGTAGAATGCGGGATGAAAGTTTGAACCTATGTCACTACCACAGTTGTAAGAAAGGTTCCCTATGACTTCAGGGTACCAACATTGGCCATACGTTGGTAATCGAGGCTATACTTTGCCTCCCCTGCAACTGCAAGTGATTGCCATCTCTATTCAATGGGCATTAGGGACTTGTCTGACGGACAAAATCTAAAGACTTTAGAACTTGCAGGTCGGGGCTGCCTAGGAATAGGGTGGTAATGGAAGGTATGTGTCTACACAACTAGATTATTATTCCAAGATACTTAGGACTTAGCAACTGCTACATAGCATTACTCTACTATAAATGTCAAAAAGAGCAATCATCAAATGCTGAGAAAAGCCACTAAAGAAACATTCTTATTAGCGGTGGCTACAGTAACATCAAGTATGAATTCAGCTAAAAGATACAAATCATCAAGTTACTGCTGATTTCATTTCAAAAATAATAATTAGCAACAGGCCATGGAGAGATAGCAACAACATCAGTCAACATAATAACATTACTAATAATCACGATCTAAAAATAAGAATAATAAACAATAAAAATAAATATACTAAATCAAAAATATCAATATATATACAATGGAGACTGGCATTCAGAAGTAAGAACAGAGTTCTACACTTATTTTTCATAGTGATGCCTATTCTAACACAGTCTCCTTTAACATTCAAATTCCTGCTGTCGTAATCAATGTATATATGTATAGCATAAGTGGCAACTTGCTGGCTCCACAACTTGTCAATGGGAGTTTTATCTATTCTCTAAACAGTTGCGACATGTGGCAAAAATATTTTAGGCAAATGGCGGTACTACCGATATCTTATCAGTATTTATGCAATAACAGCATGCAACAATCTATCAACTGAAATAAAATGTAGGCACAATTATCGCCTAGCTTCGCTGGAAAAAATCACACACAAAAAAAAATCAAAGACGGCTACATTCTTTTAGCATCGAACGGAGCCTCTGTCAGGCTCAGAGTCGAGTGAAAGGTAGGAGAGAGAGAGAGAGAGAGAGAGAGAGAGAGAGAGAGAGAGAGAGAGAGAGAGAGAGAGTTAACAACTTCTTAAAAAGGACTTAAGTGTCATTAATTTTAACTTTAAAACTCAGCAAATAATCTCTAATAATCTCAATTATCTTTAATTAGCCCGATTGTAATCTAAAATTCATGAAAATGATAGGGATTAACCATGGTTATCTCTAGATAATCTTTTCAGAATCCTTTAAGTAAGATTTTAAAGATTTCTTCAATACAAAAAAACTATAACAAAAACGGGTATCTAAGAATATAAAAAGTCTTTCTCTGTGTATGCGATAATAAAAACAAAAAGTATATTTCATTATCAACAGCAAGGAATGCATTTTGCTTAAACTTCAAAATCTCGTACGGAGTTGTACATAAACAATTCGAACATAAAATATATATCTTCTTTTACTATCTCGAATTTGACTTATATCTGCTCTCTCAAATACGGGATACAGCTGTGTAACATTCTTGTTGTCATTTCGTGTCAGCTCTCACTCTTTCTTTATGACCAAGCCGAAATAATTTTGATAAAATAATTACTACAGATTCACAGTAACGAGGTTGGGAGATCGAATGGCCACTTCCGCATTCTTTTCCCGAAAACCACACGTGTTCTATGAAACTCTCAAAAGCAGATGCACGTATATTTCTCACTATAATTCTTACGCTTTAGAAATTAATATACTGTAACAGTGATTTCACGTGCATTAAAGTTTTTCAATTAAAAATCTCTACATTCGCGTTTTTTTTTTTTTTTTTTTTTAAATTCAATCTAAGCATTAATACAAATAAATGGAACGCACTTCCAACGAAATTTCTTTACATTACTCAAATTATAACAAAAAACGGAGTTTATTACTGCTTATAGCTATTAGTACAAATTATCCATGTTAGTAATGGGTACAGAAATTCTACTTTTATCAACTTATTAAGCGCCACACCCCTAATAAGCGGGTTGGCTGAGTCAAAGCATTACTACAAGACAAAATGGCGGCGTCCACCGACCTCAATTTCTTTTACTAATTGTCCCATTACTCACTGGATACAGATCACAAGTACTTAGCTATTTTAAGGAGGTGGTCCTGAAAAACTTCATGACAGAAGGCAAGGAAGGATCGGGTTTTCCTTCTTCTCTTCGCGTAAAATCGTCGAATCGCCGTCTTCTTGGTCGGATCCGGCAACTTATACCTCTTGTAATGGGCATTTTCACTCAATGCTCCGGTCACACTTCGGCTTACTAAGAAATATCTCAGAAATAGTTCCTTCAAAGTTTTATAACATTCTCTATTTGACCACTCGTCACTTCTCATCCGCAGACCCAAGTATTTCAGGAAGTCGGTCGCGGGAATTATGGACAGACATTCGCGGTCTTTTATATTTGCGCCGTCGAGGTATAAAAATGAATTCTTGACTCGAGGCGTCTTTACAACCAGGGCACAGGGTGGGGGCTGGGCCTGCTGCGTTCCCTGTGTCACCACGGGGTTCGGAGCGGCCGGCTGTTCGTCGATGTTTGAGGCGTCGGCGTCGGCCAAGTTCCTTCTCGACGGAGCGACGTCGGCGCGTGCTTGTAGGCGCCGCACTTGCTCCTCCAGTTCGAAAATTCTCCGGTTTGGCCTCGTCACTCATTTCTTGAATTGGGAGATGTTGGATTTCTGCTTTTGCCATTCTTATTTTCTTTTCACGGGTCTGCACTGGCATTCACCTGTCTCTTCGTATGTTTTTTTTTTTTTCTCTCGTGAAGATCCGTACCGCACTGCCACCACTGACGTATGAGTTTTAGACCTCCACTTGAACTCACACTTTATAAGATGAATGGGTTTTCTCACCGCTTGTCACCACTGACGTAGTGGTTATTACTATTCCACAGTATGCCGCCACTGACGTAGGGCTTTTATGATTATCCCCTTCTAATGACACCACTGCCGTAGGCCTTTTCCTCCTACGTAGATATGTTTATAATTATGGTAGCGTGGTTACAAGGCAATGAACATTTGTACCTGATGGGTACAAGGTAAGAATGGACACGCAGTGAATTCTTTACTTATATTTATTCTAGAGTACAACACATCCGACGCCTCAATGCCCCTGTGCCTCAATTGGCCCCCACCCTATGACTATCACAATCTAGGATCTATTCGTGCCCCTGGTAATTTCTAACTAACTGTCTCTGCCCTGGGTGGCTCTTTAAATACCCCCAGGGCAGGCGTGGCTTAACATCCAATTCCCCAATGAAATCAGTCAGATCTAGTCCTAGCTAATCAGCGCCAGGTTCAAAGTGGAATCCCACCTACTTCCGGGGAGGAGTTATTGGGCATCTCTGCAGGGTATGTACCTGCGTACGAAACACAAGTTTATGTGTGTTGTGGTTTAGGAAATGGCTAATTTCCTGTCCTTTCTCGCCCTTCTCGATGCCAGGTCCATAAGTCTCACGGTTCCGGTCATATATTTCCTTGGCACTTTCTACAAACATTGTAATAAAATATCCGTGCCCTCGACCAACCGTTTCCGCTCAGGAAGTCATACGACAAACCAGTAATAATGTAAAATTCACTTAATGATGATAACACAGACTATCACTGAATACTATAAAACTCTCTTGACACACAAGTATGATTAGCACATGGTAACTTTGATGAGAAGTAATAAAGCCTTTCATTCGCCAAATAAAATAATGGAAAAAAGTGACACCATTGCCTGATAGAAAGTGGGTCAACAGAGGACATTATGCCTATAGAAAAGATAGGCAAAACATTTCTTACATTTACAGTATTTTATTAACAACGTTGTGCTTTGGATACATTTATAGTTGAAAGATATGAGCTGTCGACTTGAGAACCACAAGTATCTTAATTATATATAATTTGATGATTTTCTTTTTTAAAATTCCTTAAGAAACTATGTGTCTAGGACCAGAAGTGGCAGCGTCTTTGGCGTAGGTCCACCCTCTGGAGCTGCACCTCAGAGGAGGTGCAGCAAAAGAGGCCGGAGATTCTGAGCTGTTCGGCAAGGCAGCTTAAGGGACAACATCATCAACAATAAGTTTGTATCTATAACAGTTCTGAACTCACCTTTAGAAGCTATAGTACGAGCCCAACCAGTAATTCTAAGAGACTGATAGCGAAATCCATCATACTGGAATCTATGAGGGAGGCAAATGGGTTGAACGAATTCTGAAATAAAATAAAAAAAATATATAACTGTGGTCACAGAATTCACTTACATAATCAATGTAAAAATTTGCAAATTACTTTTGTTTTCTCATTGAATTTGAATAACTTGTCAATATGATCCATTCATTTATATAACACTAATACTGTCCTCTAAGTTTTAAATATTGACCCATATGAAGACTTGAGAACTCATCTATAAACAAATAGGAAACCTGTAATGATCATTTGTTAATAAAAAAGAAAAAAGTACTGTAGTATCCAATATTAAAAAATGTTTAAACAGAATACTGTATGTTAAAGTTAAATATTCATGATTATCTCAATTTATATTTGCCTAACTACATTATAATTAATTAGACGTTGAAAACTTAAAAAAAAAAATAAGAAAATAAATTACACATAATTTACCACTGAAGTTCACATCCCGAGCAAGCGTTAGGATAGCAATATCCCCCTCAAATGTATTTGCATTAAAGTTTGGTGATCGAGAGTCTATGATGAGTATATCTTGAGGACTGGCTATGTCATTACTTCTGTCTAAATCATAGTCACCCAAACGAACATGAGTCCTGAGTTAATAAAAGAATATACAATATGTGGATCATTTAATAGAATCCTTATCTTTTTCCAAACTTTCTCTATATGAAGTATGTAATCGTTAGTTTTTGTAGAATGCACATACAAAACAAATTTAATTAAAAGCAATATATTAAGACTCATGACTTGGATTTTATCAAGTTAGTAATACCAATATAAACAGAACTGTAGCTTACGGTGTTCCAAATGTTCCTAATGTCATACAGTGAGCAGCTGTAATGACGTGCCTTGAAGTTACGAGAGCTCCTCCACAAGCTACTTGAAAGTGATTGCCTTCGTTCTTGATACCAACAGCAGCAAGCCAAGGCCAAGTGGGTGACTGTAATTCATAAATGAAATTTGTCTTCATACTAGACTGTAATGTAAGGTCATATCTGGACATATGATCTACAGGTAGCATAACAACTTTAGAAACTTAAGGTAAGCAAGGAGAAATGCCCTAGATACAACCACTGCATAAAATATTACAAAAAGAGTTTGTAGATTATCAGTTAATTGTTTAATAATTTAATCAAAGAGAAAGCAAATTTATATACAAACTATCTAGCATATATTTATACATACTCCATTATTTCGAATTACAAATGAAGCCTCGCCACAGTCACTCTCTGAGGGTATAATGGCTGAAATTGGTCTAATCATTTGTGGAGGAGATGTATTTTGTGGTTCTTGGTCAGTCTGCCGGTCGGGGGCAAAGGAAACAGCAAATTGTGGTTCTTGAATTGGTTCTTGTGTAGGACCTATAGGCAAATTTTGTGAAGGGCGAAGAGGTCTTGCAGCTGGAGAAACAATTGGCAAGGATGTAGTGTGCTGGCCAGAGATATGTGCAGATGCCACTCCAAATGAATTTTGACTAAATATTCCTTGAGGAGTCTGAGTGCTAAATCTGACAGGAACACTTTGCAAAGGTGGCTGAGTTGGTGGATTGTTTGATGGTAAAGCAGGAAGATTTTCAGAGGGATTGCTGTTCGATGACTGACTAAAGCTAATCTGAGTTTCCTCGTTTCCTTGAGAAAGGACTTGATTCTGATCAAAACCATTTGTTGATGGAAAAAAATTCTGAGACTGCGGAGGAGTTCTTAAAGAAGGTATATTGGCTAAATCAGGATTTGTGGCACAGCATATTCGAACATCAGTGATTTCTAACCTTTAATCAAGAAAAATACTGATACATTAGTATAAAATGGCAGCATTTTCATTTATCTTTTTATAAAATAAGTGTGAAATCTAAATTGAGCATCATAATCTTAAGAAAAAATATAAAGTACATAGCACTAGAAAACAGATATATTGTAATGAAGTTAAATACTGGATAATAATGGCATTTTTCGACAAAACTTTATTCATAATGCAGAGAAAAAGTTTGCATAAATGGAAGGATGAACACAGAGATCCAGAGAAAATGTTAAGTTCAACGGTTAATGGAATTAACTATTAATGTAAATTCATTACCAAACACAAAAATATAATTTATGTTAATTAGAAAATAAACAAACAGAAAGCAAAAACAAAAACCTGCAAATATGTGACTTAAAGAAGTTGAAGATATCAGGTCTTTGAATTTCTTTCATAAGTGGCAGGTATGGAGGACACTGGCTTACACGCAGACATCTGCCTAATAAAATATATATATATATATATATATATATATATATATATATATATATATATATATATATATATATATATATATATATATATATATATATATATATATATATATATATATATATATATATATATTATATATATATATGTATATATATAAAGATAAAAGATTGATATTTATGTTTTACATGAATATATAAAAGGTAGTCACATCTTTAAATATCTTAACTAAAAAGTAATTTTCTTGATAACTATATTTCCTATCAATTGTATTTTTATCTCTGTATACGGAACTGAATGTGCTTCTTGTTCCGGTTTTACGTCACGGACTCCCTTATCTACCAAGGGCTAGGACGGTTGCCTTCTTGCGAAGGACTTGTTTTGGCAGATGTAATCCTTACGCTGAGTGCATGCCCTTGCTAACCTCAGACCGTGACGGGGCGCGAACCCTCGACCTGGCGCCTCAGAGTCGGAGACGCTACCGATTGAGCCACTACTTCTTGTCAACTATTGAAATGTGAGATACCTTTTCAGTTTATGAGCTGCAAACAAGAAAAATTCATCAATTTAGCTAGTGCTGCTTCTTTTCCTCAAGATGCATGACTGACTGCACACAAGAGTGGGTATATTATAGCTACCAATTGCTATCTATTTACGTGGACAAGTAAACACACGAGTTGAGAGATAGAATTAGATAACAACTAAATTACATATACTGAACCTGGTTGCTGATTCGCAGTCGAACATAATGCACCCGATGAAATGGGAGTATTCACTGCAGAGATTCTAGTGGTGGGACTTATATCAGCTAAAAACCATTCTTTAAGAGCCTCATCTGCTGGATTTTTATTTTCAAACACAAGTTCTGTCAAAGAAAACCGTACGATGAAGCACCTAAGAATTTATGAACTTTTTCTTCAAGACTATTACATTATTAAATCCATGCCAAGTTTTTATGATTTATTTGTTACTTTATATTGAATGTCAAGGAAACTTTGCTGGTTATTTTTTCTTGGGCTCTGGACTACAGGACGGGTAATTCTTGTGGGAGAGATTGCAATGAAGATAAAACGTTTAATATTAAAACTGCTGTCTGACAGTGAAGGGAAAACAAATTAAGTGATTAGATATCAATTCCCCAACAACTACTAATCAATATTCATACATCAGGGAGCATATCATCAGTAAATTCTGTTATATAAAACTCTCCCTTAAAAGCTTAATATTTCTAGATATGTAACTTTAATGTCTGTGAAATTAGTCTAAGCATATACAGTAACATTTCTCAGATACCTAATTTTGTCAATAACTTCCAATTGGTCTTGAACTAAATAATAAAACCACTTCGAATGTGTTAAGCCTTTAGAAAGGTCAAAGATATAGAAAATTAAAAATTAGATAGATATGCACCTGTATAGTTAGAATAAAATTAATGATAGGCTGATAGTTCATATGATAAGAAGAGAAAAGTAGGAGAACGACTCCCCATATTACGAGACGAGGAAGATGGAAAAAAATGGCTGTCTCTCTCTCATTATCGGCAAGAGAGAAATCTATTACCAACCCAATTAAAAAAAAAAAAAAAAAAGGCCATGACCTGTCCGAAATATGGAAACGAGATAGAAGGTTGTTACCTGCCTGCAGGAGTACAGGAAATCTTGAAACTACGGAGATTCTGTCATTATATAGAGAAGATATAGAAAATCGAGGAAGAGGAGGCAGGTAAGAATGTAGAACTGGAAGAGAAATACAGATTAAAGAAGGTATCGTTACACCTAAATACATCTGCGTAAATACGATTAAAAATATGCCCTTTATAGCAAAGCTGATATATATATATATATATATATATATATATATATATATATATATATATATATATATATATATATATATATATATATATATATATATATATATATATATATATATATATATATATACAGGAGCCATAATCCCCCTTATATAGTGGGTGGCTGAGTTAAAGTAAAATACCTTGACTCATTGCAGGAAGAATATACTGAGAAGGGGATTCCCAGTTCCCTTGCTCCGCCCATTTAGTCGACATTTACGATACGCAGGGGAACACTGAGGAAGTATTCTTACCCCCCTCCTCAGGTGGAATATATATATATATATATATATATATATATATATATATATATATATATATATATATATATATATATATATATATATATATATATATATATATATATATATATATATATATATATATATATATATATATATATATATATATATATATATATATATATATATATGCCTCATCCCCCCTTGTAAGGGGGGTGGCCGAGCCAAGAAACGCGCATTCACCACGATCCACACATACCTCAACCACTCCTCTCAGCTCCTTGGGGATAAATGGTTGCCACGTCTCCCCCCCCCTCACACCGTGCATGGGCCATCCACAAGGTAGGCGGGCAAGGGTA
>JAXCGZ010009796.1:2500-10000 GCA_037179515.1 Halocaridina rubra | reverse complement strand
ATATTACAGATTCCCCAACCTCACTCGTGGCTTCATTTTAGCATTTAATTCAATTCCCAATCTCATTCGGGCATGAAATATCAAATAAGCACATTACATATGTGAAAACATGAATCAATTTTTACCCCGACCGGGACTCGAACCTAGGACTTATGATTACTAAGTCAAGGCGCTACCACTACACCACAGAAGGTTAAAAGGAATCCAACCTTATAGCTTATATCTGCTATACTTAGGAATGAACGCATTCTATCTGAATGCCACTATGTTCATATTACAGATTCCCCAACCTCACTCGTGGCTTCATTTTAGCATTTAATTCAATTCCCAATCTCATTCGGGCATGAAATATCAAATAAGCACATTACATATGTGAAAACATGAATCAATTTTTACCCCGACCGGGACTCGAACCTAGGACTTATGATTACTAAGTCAAGGCGCTACCACTACACCACAGAAGGTTAAAAGGAATCCAACCTTATAGCTTATATCTGCTATACTTAGGAATGAACGCATTCTATCTGAATGCCACTATGTTCATATTACAGATTCCCCAACCTCACTCGTGGCTTCATTTTAGCATTTAATTCAATTCCCAATCTCATTCGGGCATGAAATATCAAATAAGCACATTACATATGTGAAAACATGAATCAATTTTTACCCCGACCGGGACTCGAACCTAGGACTTATGATTACTAAGTCAAGGCGCTACCACTACACCACAGAAGGTTAAAAGGAATCCAACCTTATAGCTTATATCTGCTATACTTAGGAATGAACGCATTCTATCTGAATGCCACTATGTTCATATTACAGATTCCCCAACCTCACTCGTGGCTTCATTTTAGCATTTAATTCAATTCCCAATCTCATTCGGGCATGAAATATCAAATAAGCACATTACATATGTGAAAACATGAATCAATTTTTACCCCGACCGGGACTCGAACCTAGGACTTATGATTACTAAGTCAAGGCGCTACCACTACACCACAGAAGGTTAAAAGGAATCCAACCTTATAGCTTATATCTGCTATACTTAGGAATGAACGCATTCTATCTGAATGCCACTATGTTCATATTACAGATTCCCCAACCTCACTCGTGGCTTCATTTTAGCATTTAATTCAATTCCCAATCTCATTCGGGCATGAAATATCAAATAAGCACATTACATATGTGAAAACATGAATCAATTTTTACCCCGACCGGGACTCGAACCTAGGACTTATGATTACTAAGTCAAGGCGCTACCACTACACCACAGAAGGTTAAAAGGAATCCAACCTTATAGCTTATATCTGCTATACTTAGGAATGAACGCATTCTATCTGAATGCCACTATGTTCATATTACAGATTCCCCAACCTCACTCGTGGCTTCATTTTAGCATTTAATTCAATTCCCAATCTCATTCGGGCATGAAATATCAAATAAGCACATTACATATGTGAAAACATGAATCAATTTTTACCCCGACCGGGACTCGAACCTAGGACTTATGATTACTAAGTCAAGGCGCTACCACTACACCACAGAAGGTTAAAAGGAATCCAACCTTATAGCTTATATCTGCTATACTTAGGAATGAACGCATTCTATCTGAATGCCACTATGTTCATATTACAGATTCCCCAACCTCACTCGTGGCTTCATTTTAGCATTTAATTCAATTCCCAATCTCATTCGGGCATGAAATATCAAATAAGCACATTACATATGTGAAAACATGAATCAATTTTTACCCCGACCGGGACTCGAACCTAGGACTTATGATTACTAAGTCAAGGCGCTACCACTACACCACAGAAGGTTAAAAGGAATCCAACCTTATAGCTTATATCTGCTATACTTAGGAATGAACGCATTCTATCTGAATGCCACTATGTTCATATTACAGATTCCCCAACCTCACTCGTGGCTTCATTTTAGCATTTAATTCAATTCCCAATCTCATTCGGGCATGAAATATCAAATAAGCACATTACATATGTGAAAACATGAATCAATTTTTACCCCGACCGGGACTCGAACCTAGGACTTATGATTACTAAGTCAAGGCGCTACCACTACACCACAGAAGGTTAAAAGGAATCCAACCTTATAGCTTATATCTGCTATACTTAGGAATGAACGCATTCTATCTGAATGCCACTATGTTCATATTACAGATTCCCCAACCTCACTCGTGGCTTCATTTTAGCATTTAATTCAATTCCCAATCTCATTCGGGCATGAAATATCAAATAAGCACATTACATATGTGAAAACATGAATCAATTTTTACCCCGACCGGGACTCGAACCTAGGACTTATGATTACTAAGTCAAGGCGCTACCACTACACCACAGAAGGTTAAAAGGAATCCAACCTTATAGCTTATATCTGCTATACTTAGGAATGAACGCATTCTATCTGAATGCCACTATGTTCATATTACAGATTCCCCAACCTCACTCGTGGCTTCATTTTAGCATTTAATTCAATTCCCAATCTCATTCGGGCATGAAATATCAAATAAGCACATTACATATGTGAAAACATGAATCAATTTTTACCCCGACCGGGACTCGAACCTAGGACTTATGATTACTAAGTCAAGGCGCTACCACTACACCACAGAAGGTTAAAAGGAATCCAACCTTATAGCTTATATCTGCTATACTTAGGAATGAACGCATTCTATCTGAATGCCACTATGTTCATATTACAGATTCCCCAACCTCACTCGTGGCTTCATTTTAGCATTTAATTCAATTCCCAATCTCATTCGGGCATGAAATATCAAATAAGCACATTACATATGTGAAAACATGAATCAATTTTTACCCCGACCGGGACTCGAACCTAGGACTTATGATTACTAAGTCAAGGCGCTACCACTACACCACAGAAGGTTAAAAGGAATCCAACCTTATAGCTTATATCTGCTATACTTAGGAATGAACGCATTCTATCTGAATGCCACTATGTTCATATTACAGATTCCCCAACCTCACTCGTGGCTTCATTTTAGCATTTAATTCAATTCCCAATCTCATTCGGGCATGAAATATCAAATAAGCACATTACATATGTGAAAACATGAATCAATTTTTACCCCGACCGGGACTCGAACCTAGGACTTATGATTACTAAGTCAAGGCGCTACCACTACACCACAGAAGGTTAAAAGGAATCCAACCTTATAGCTTATATCTGCTATACTTAGGAATGAACGCATTCTATCTGAATGCCACTATGTTCATATTACAGATTCCCCAACCTCACTCGTGGCTTCATTTTAGCATTTAATTCAATTCCCAATCTCATTCGGGCATGAAATATCAAATAAGCACATTACATATGTGAAAACATGAATCAATTTTTACCCCGACCGGGACTCGAACCTAGGACTTATGATTACTAAGTCAAGGCGCTACCACTACACCACAGAAGGTTAAAAGGAATCCAACCTTATAGCTTATATCTGCTATACTTAGGAATGAACGCATTCTATCTGAATGCCACTATGTTCATATTACAGATTCCCCAACCTCACTCGTGGCTTCATTTTAGCATTTAATTCAATTCCCAATCTCATTCGGGCATGAAATATCAAATAAGCACATTACATATGTGAAAACATGAATCAATTTTTACCCCGACCGGGACTCGAACCTAGGACTTATGATTACTAAGTCAAGGCGCTACCACTACACCACAGAAGGTTAAAAGGAATCCAACCTTATAGCTTATATCTGCTATACTTAGGAATGAACGCATTCTATCTGAATGCCACTATGTTCATATTACAGATTCCCCAACCTCACTCGTGGCTTCATTTTAGCATTTAATTCAATTCCCAATCTCATTCGGGCATGAAATATCAAATAAGCACATTACATATGTGAAAACATGAATCAATTTTTACCCCGACCGGGACTCGAACCTAGGACTTATGATTACTAAGTCAAGGCGCTACCACTACACCACAGAAGGTTAAAAGGAATCCAACCTTATAGCTTATATCTGCTATACTTAGGAATGAACGCATTCTATCTGAATGCCACTATGTTCATATTACAGATTCCCCAACCTCACTCGTGGCTTCATTTTAGCATTTAATTCAATTCCCAATCTCATTCGGGCATGAAATATCAAATAAGCACATTACATATGTGAAAACATGAATCAATTTTTACCCCGACCGGGACTCGAACCTAGGACTTATGATTACTAAGTCAAGGCGCTACCACTACACCACAGAAGGTTAAAAGGAATCCAACCTTATAGCTTATATCTGCTATACTTAGGAATGAACGCATTCTATCTGAATGCCACTATGTTCATATTACAGATTCCCCAACCTCACTCGTGGCTTCATTTTAGCATTTAATTCAATTCCCAATCTCATTCGGGCATGAAATATCAAATAAGCACATTACATATGTGAAAACATGAATCAATTTTTACCCCGACCGGGACTCGAACCTAGGACTTATGATTACTAAGTCAAGGCGCTACCACTACACCACAGAAGGTTAAAAGGAATCCAACCTTATAGCTTATATCTGCTATACTTAGGAATGAACGCATTCTATCTGAATGCCACTATGTTCATATTACAGATTCCCCAACCTCACTCGTGGCTTCATTTTAGCATTTAATTCAATTCCCAATCTCATTCGGGCATGAAATATCAAATAAGCACATTACATATGTGAAAACATGAATCAATTTTTACCCCGACCGGGACTCGAACCTAGGACTTATGATTACTAAGTCAAGGCGCTACCACTACACCACAGAAGGTTAAAAGGAATCCAACCTTATAGCTTATATCTGCTATACTTAGGAATGAACGCATTCTATCTGAATGCCACTATGTTCATATTACAGATTCCCCAACCTCACTCGTGGCTTCATTTTAGCATTTAATTCAATTCCCAATCTCATTCGGGCATGAAATATCAAATAAGCACATTACATATGTGAAAACATGAATCAATTTTTACCCCGACCGGGACTCGAACCTAGGACTTATGATTACTAAGTCAAGGCGCTACCACTACACCACAGAAGGTTAAAAGGAATCCAACCTTATAGCTTATATCTGCTATACTTAGGAATGAACGCATTCTATCTGAATGCCACTATGTTCATATTACAGATTCCCCAACCTCACTCGTGGCTTCATTTTAGCATTTAATTCAATTCCCAATCTCATTCGGGCATGAAATATCAAATAAGCACATTACATATGTGAAAACATGAATCAATTTTTACCCCGACCGGGACTCGAACCTAGGACTTATGATTACTAAGTCAAGGCGCTACCACTACACCACAGAAGGTTAAAAGGAATCCAACCTTATAGCTTATATCTGCTATACTTAGGAATGAACGCATTCTATCTGAATGCCACTATGTTCATATTACAGATTCCCCAACCTCACTCGTGGCTTCATTTTAGCATTTAATTCAATTCCCAATCTCATTCGGGCATGAAATATCAAATAAGCACATTACATATGTGAAAACATGAATCAATTTTTACCCCGACCGGGACGAGTGAGGTTGGGGAATCTGTAATATGAACATAGTGGCATTCAGATAGAATGCGTTCATTCCTAAGTATAGCAGATATAAGCTATAAGGTTGGATTCCTTTTAACCTTCTGTGGTGTAGTGGTAGCGCCTTGACTTAGTAATCATAAGTCCTAGGTTCGAGTCCCGGTCGGGGTAAAAATTGATTCATGTTTTCACATATGTAATGTGCTTATTTGATATTTCATGCCCGAATGAGATTGGGAATTGAATTAAATGCTAAAATGAAGCCACGAGTGAGGTTGGGGAATCTGTAATATGAACATAGTGGCATTCAGATAGAATGCGTTCATTCCTAAGTATAGCAGATATAAGCTATAAGGTTGGATTCCTTTTAACCTTCTGTGGTGTAGTGGTAGCGCCTTGACTTAGTAATCATAAGTCCTAGGTTCGAGTCCCGGTCGGGGTAAAAATTGATTCATGTTTTCACATATGTAATGTGCTTATTTGATATTTCATGCCCGAATGAGATTGGGAATTGAATTAAATGCTAAAATGAAGCCACGAGTGAGGTTGGGGAATCTGTAATATGAACATAGTGGCATTCAGATAGAATGCGTTCATTCCTAAGTATAGCAGATATAAGCTATAAGGTTGGATTCCTTTTAACCTTCTGTGGTGTAGTGGTAGCGCCTTGACTTAGTAATCATAAGTCCTAGGTTCGAGTCCCGGTCGGGGTAAAAAATGATTCATGTTTTCACATATGTAATGTGCTTATTTGATATTTCATGCCCGAATGAGATTGGGAATTGAATTAAATGCTAAAATGAAGCCACGAGTGAGGTTGGGGAATCTGTAATATGAACATAGTGGCATTCAGTTAGAATGCGTTCATTCCTAAGTATAGCAGATATAAGCTATAAGGTTGGATTCCTTTTAACCTTCTGTGGTGTAGTGGTAGCGCCTTGACTTAGTAATCATAAGTCCTAGGTTCGAGTCCCGGTCGGGGTAAAAATTGATTCATGTTTTCACATATGTAATGTGCTTATTTGATATTTCATGCCCGAATGAGATTGGGAATTGAATTAAATGCTAAAATGAAGCCACGAGTGAGGTTGGGGAATCTGTAATATGAACATAGTGGCATTCAGTTAGAATGCGTTCATTCCTTAGTATAGCAGATATAAGCTATAAGGTTGGATTCCTTTTAACCTTCTGTGGTGTAGTGGTAGCGCCTTGACTTAGTAATCATAAGTCCTAGGTTCGAGTCCCGGTCGGGGTAAAAATTGATTCATGTTTTCACATATGTAATGTGCTTATTTGATATTTCATGCCCGAATGAGATTGGGAATTGAATTAAATGCTAAAATGAAGCCACGAGTGAGGTTGGGGAATCTGTAATATGAACATAGTGGCATTCAGTTAGAATGCGTTCATTCCTTAGTATAGCAGATATAAGCTATAAGGTTGGATTCCTTTTAACCTTCTGTGGTGTAGTGGTAGCGCCTTGACTTAGTAATCATAAGTCCTAGGTTCGAGTCCCGGTCGGGGTAAAAAATGATTCATGTTTTCACATATGTAATGTGCTTATTTGATATTTCATGCCCGAATGAGATTGGGAATTGAATTAAATGCTAAAATGAAGCCACGAGTGAGGTTGGGGAATCTGTAATATGAACATAGTGGCATTCAGTTAGAATGCGTTCATTCCTTAGTATAGCAGATATAAGCTATAAGGTTGGATTCCTTTTAACCTTCTGTGGTGTAGTGGTAGCGCCTTGACTTAGTAATCATAAGTCCTTAGGTTCGAGTCCCGGTCGGGGTAAAAAAAAATTATTCATGTTTTCACATATGTAATGTGCTTATTTGATATTTCATGCCCGAATGAGATTGGGAATTGAATTAAATGCTAAAATGAAGCCACGAGTGAGGTTGGGGAATCCGTAATATGAACATAGTGGCATTC
>JAXCGZ010009795.1:75000-78363 GCA_037179515.1 Halocaridina rubra | reverse complement strand
ACACACACTTTTATGATGAGGTAAGCCAAATCTTACAGAAAGAGAGGGCTGGGCAGATTGCATATTCCTAGACTTCCAGAAAGCGTTTGACACTGTTCCACATGGGAGACTTATTAGGAAGCTGCAATCAATGGCTAGAATAGGTGGAAATGTCTTGGAATGGATAAAAACTTACTTAGAAGGAAGGGAACAGAGGGTTAGAGTAAGACACTCAGTGTCTGAATGGAGAAGAGTTAGTAGTGGAGTTCCACAGGGTTCAGTTTTAGGGCCACTTTTGTTCCTTGTATATGTAAATGACCTACCAGAGTCTGTAAATTCATTCATGAATATGTTTGCAGATGATGCAAAGATTGTGAAGAAAGTAAAAAACGAGAACAATGGTAGAGAACTTCAGGAGGATCTAAATAATCTGCATGAGTGGTCAGAAAAGTGGCTAATGAAATTCAATACCTCAAAATGTAAGGTAATGAGAATGGGTACAAGTGCAAGAAGGCCCAAGCTTGACTACTCGGTGGCTGGAGTACAACTTCAGGAGACAGAAAATGAGAGAGATCTAGGAGTAAACATATTGGCAGATTTGTCTCCAGAAATACATATAAATGGCGTAGTAAGGGCAGCATATGCATTCTTATCAAATGTAAGGGTAGCCTTCAGGCACATGGACAAGGAAATGTTCAGAAATATTTATGTAACCTATGTGAGGCCAAAACTCGAATATGCAGCCCCCTTTTGGAATCCGCACTTGAAAAAGCACATAGCTAAGCTTGAAAAAGTTCAAAGACATGCCACGAAACTGGTGCCAGAAATACGCAATCTCGGTTATGATGAGAGGCTGAGGGAATTAGACTTGCATCACTCGAAGCTAGAAGAGTAAGGGGGGATATGGTGACAGTCTTTAAATTCCTTCATGGTTATGATAGAGTGGATAGGGATCGATATTTCGATATGGCTGGCTCTAGAACTAGAGGTCATAGTTTGAAGCTTCGGAAGAAAACTTGTTTGCAGGATGTAAGGAAATACTTTTTCAGTGTAAGAGTAGTTGATAATTGGAATTCGCTAAGCGAGGAGGTAGTTAATGCTACCTCAATCCATAGTTTTAAGGACAGGTATGATAAGTATCACTAAGTCTAAAAATGGAACCGATCAGGAGACGGGAAGATACGAGCTTTGGGCTCTTTCCCGTAAACACAATTAGGTAATCACAATTAGGTAATCACACACACACACACACACACACACACACACACACACACTTTTATGATGAGGTAAGCCAAATCTTACAGGAAAGAGAGGGCTGGGCAGATTGCATATTCCTAGACTTCCAGAAAGCGTTTGACACTGTTCCACATGGGAGACTTATTAGGAAGCTGCAATCAATGGCTAGAATAGGTGGAAATGTCTTGGAATGGATAAAAACTTACTTAGAAGGAAGGGAACAGAGGGTTAGAGTAAGACACTCAGTGTCTGAATGGAGAAGAGTTAGTAGTGGAGTTCCACAGGGTTCAGTTTTAGGGCCACTTTTGTTCCTTGTATATGTAAATGACCTACCAGAGTCTGTAAATTCATTCATGAATATGTTTGCAGATGATGCAAAGATTGTGAAGAAAGTAAAAAACGAGAACAATGGTAGAGAACTTCAGGAGGATCTAAATAATCTGCATGAGTGGTCAGAAAAGTGGCTAATGAAATTCAATACCTCAAAATGTAAGGTAATGAGAATGGGTACAAGTGCAAGAAGGCCCAAGCTTGACTACTCGGTGGCTGGAGTACAACTTCAAGAGACAGAAAATGAGAGAGATCTAGGAGTAAACATACTGGCAGATTTGTCTCCAGAAATACATATAAATGGCGTAGTAAGGGCAGCATATGCATTCTTATCAAATGTAAGGGTAGCCTTCAGGCACATGGACAAGGAAATGTTCAGAAATATTTATGTAACCTATGTGAGGCCAAAACTCGAATATGCAGCCCCCTTTTGGAATCCGCACTTGAAAAAGCACATAGCTAAGCTTGAAAAAGTTCAAAGACATGCCACGAAACTGGTGCCAGAAATACGCAATCTCGGTTATGATGAGAGGCTGAGGGAATTAGACTTGCCATCACTCGAAGCTAGAAGAGTAAGGGGGATATGGTGACAGTCTTTAAATTCCTTCATGGTTATGATAGAGTGGATAGGGATCGATATTTCGATATGGCTGGCTCTAGAACTAGAGGTCATAGTTTGAAGCTTCGGAAGAAAACTTGTTTGCAGGATGTAAGGAAATACTTTTTCAGTGTAAGAGTAGTTGATAATTGGAATTCGCTAAGCGAGGAGGTAGTTAATGCTACCTCAATCCATAGTTTTAAGGACAGGTATGATAAGTATCACTAAGTCTAAAAATGGAACCGATCAGGAGACGGGAAGATACGAGCTTTGGGCTCTTTCCCGTAAACACAATTAGGTAATCACAATTAGGTAATCACACAACACACACACACACACACACACACACACTTTTATGATGAGGTAAGCCAAATCTTACAGGAAAGAGAGGGCTGGGCAGATTGCATATTCCTAGACTTCCAGAAAGCGTTTGACACTGTTCCACATGGGAGACTTATTAGGAAGCTGCAATCAATGGCTAGAATAGGTGGAAATGTCTTGGAATGGATAAAAACTTACTTAGAAGGAAGGGAACAGAGGGTTAGAGTAAGACACTCAGTGTCTGAATGGAGAAGAGTTAGTAGTGGAGTTCCACAGGGTTCAGTTTTAGGGCCACTTTTGTTCCTTGTATATGTAAATGACCTACCAGAGTCTGTAAATTCATTCATGAATATGTTTGCAGATGATGCAAAGATTGTGAAGAAAGTAAAAAACGAGAACAATGGTAGAGAACTTCAGGAGGATCTAAATAATCTGCATGAGTGGTCAGAAAAGTGGCTAATGAAATTCAATACCTCAAAATGTAAGGTAATGAGAATGGGTACAAGTGCAAGAAGGCCCAAGCTTGACTACTCGGTGGCTGGAGTACAACTTCAAGAGACAGAAAATGAGAGAGATCTAGGAGTAAACATACTGGCAGATTTGTCTCCAGAAATACATATAAATGGCGTAGTAAGGGCAGCATATGCATTCTTATCAAATGTAAGGGTAGCCTTCAGGCACATGGACAAGGAAATGTTCAGAAATATTTATGTAACCTATGTGAGGCCAAACTCGAATATGCAGCCCCCTTTTGGAATCCGCACTTGAAAAAGCACATAGCTAAGCTTGAAAAAGTTCAAAGACATGCCACGAAACTGGTGCCAGAAATACGCAATCTCGGTTATGATGAGAGGCTGAGGGAATTAGACTTGCCATCACTCGAAGCTAGAAGAGTAAGG
>JAXCGZ010009795.1:67500-70000 GCA_037179515.1 Halocaridina rubra | reverse complement strand
TATATATATATATATATATATATACATACATATATATATATATATATATATATATATATATATATATATATATATATATATATATATATATATATATATATATATATATATATATATATATATATATATATATATATTTATATATTTATATATATATATATATATATATATATATATATATATATATATATATATTTATATATATATATATATATATATATATATATATATATATATATATATATATATATATATATATATATATATATATATATATATATATATATATATATATATATATATATATATATATATCAAATAAGCACATTACATATGTGAAAACATGAATCATTTTTTACCCCGACCGGGACTCGAACCTAGGACTTATGTTTACTAAGTGCCTTGACTTAGTAAACATAAGTCCTAGGTTCGAGTCCCGGTCGGGGTAAAAAATGATTCATGTTTTCACACATGTAATGTGCTTATTTGATATTTCATGCCCGAATGAGATTGGGAATTGAATTAAATGCTAAAATGAAGCCACGAGTGAGGTTGGGGAATCTGTAATATGAACATAGTGGCATTCAGTTAGAATGCGTTCATTCCTCAGTATAGCAGATATAAGCTATAAGGTTGGATTCCTTTTAACCTTCTGTGGTGTAGTGGTAGTGCCTTGACTTAGTAAACATAAGTCCTAGGTTCGAGTCCCGGTCGGGGCAAAAAATGATTCATGTTTTCACATATGTAATGTGCTTATTTGATATTTCATGCCCGAATGAGATTGGGAATTGAATTAAATGCTAAAATGAAGTCACGAGTGAGGTTGGGGAATCTGTAATATGAACATAGTGGCATTCAGTTAGAATGCGTTCATTCCTCAGTATAGCAGATATAAGCTATAAGGTTGGATTCCTTTTAACCTTCTGTGGTGTAGTGGTAGTGCCTTGACTTAGTAAACATAAGTCCTAGGTTCGAGTCCCGGTCGGGGTAAAAAATGATTCATATATATATATATATAATATATATATATATATATATATATATATATATATATATATATATATATATATATATATATATATATATTTATATATATATATATATATATATATATATATATATATATATATATATATATATATATATATATATATATATATATATATATATATATATATATATATATATATATATATATATATATATATATATATATATATATATATATATATATATATATATATATATATATATATATATATATATATATATATATATATATATATATATATATATATATATATATATGAATATTTAAGTTTTATGCAACTTCTTTTTAACACTCTTAGATTAGTTATGGTGAACTTTTCCACATAATATCCCATAGTAATTAACTGCGTAAGTCGATAGCATTAGATAACATGATAAAATCAAAATAACTCAAGTGAAGTTGCTTAATAATTGAGTCTTTTGTGGTGAAATTAATTATCCACTTTGTCTTTTCTATTTTCAGTCTTTTTGAGGGTCGGAGGCAACTGCTACCAACAGAAAGAATCCTGTAGGTTCTAAGACCACTTTTGTACAAGAGGATACTCCTCCATTCCTTTGGGCAGAGGAGAAGACTAAGATTCAAGAGGAAAAAGATTGTTATTTTTCATCAACTCAATTTAGAGCACTTCATAGCTGTATCTGAGACCTTGTTCCCTTTGGTTTTTGCTCATTTAGGATTAATATTATTATTATACCTTGGAGCAGTAGTAGCATCCTGTCTTCTAAGTCCCTGTTAGGCATATATAGTACTTCTTAGTTATGCAAAATTACTATGCGTTAACGAGTAATCTCATTTTAGTTACTATTACTCACGTAATGACATAAGACATACTGCATTTGCAAAAAGTAGCTATAACTCGAAGTTGTTCATCTATATACCAAGCAATAATATTCTTATTCTTAAGAAGTGAACATCATTGTGACGCTGACGTTTGCGGTAATCAACTGAAAAGTTTAATACAATAAATTCCAAAGGCCAAAATTTTTTTGTCGGTAATACTCAGTCAAAGTATCGACTTTCAAAATGGCAATCAACATCGGTGGCGTCATTGCCATTGTCATTTTCTACTTACTGATTCTCTTCGTGGGTATCTGGGCGGCCAAGAAAAAACCCGAAGGAGAAGATGATGCAGATGATGTAATGGTGGCTGGGAGGAGTATAGGCGTCTTTGTTGGAATATTTACCATGACAGGTATGTTAGTACCTCAGTCACCTATGCCAGTATATAATAATCATGCACATATGTGTCATACTAATATACTTATATTCCTCGGAACGTAGTCGATGCTATACTACATGCACTAAAATAAAGGTCCAGATTATAAAATGGTGAAGTAAGGCTTGTATTTCCTATATAATGATGAAGTACACACTGATTTAAGATTTTACGTAAGAACGTCATTGTTATTTTTAAGTTTGGGTTTCTTCTCTTCCTTCATCAGCCACTTG
>JAXCGZ010009795.1:52500-62500 GCA_037179515.1 Halocaridina rubra | reverse complement strand
TCAAGAAGGAAACGATAAGACGAAGAAAACGTAAACGGTTAACGACAAGACAGAGATGAGGTAATAATACAAATAGAAAAAGGACAAGCTAATGAATAGTCGAAGTACTGAGGACCTAGAGATATGGCAGGATTAGGCCCTGAGATGAAAATAGATTCGTTTTTTGAAGGAAGATAGGTTATAAGAATTAGGAAAGACAGAAGGAAGAAGAGAGTTCCTGATTCTGGATGTGGACGAGAAAAAGTAGTCTCTGCACCGACCAATCCCCGAGCTACAAATCTCCTCACATTACCTGTGTAACGAGCCCACTAGGCAAGTGCTATGTGGCCTCGGCAGTGGGAGAGGGATGCGACTCGGCAACTCATCAGAGCAGCGATGGAAGTAGTAACGATAGAAAAGAGATAGGGATAATACTTTATGGTGAAGAGAAAGAGAATCCTAATTACAAGTAAGAGAAGGGTCATTAATTAGTCTGACTGCCTTAGAATCAACCCTATCAAGGAAATAATTATATGAAGAAGCACTCCAGATTTGCTAGCAGTATACTATGCAGATACGGATGAGACCTCTATAGATTTTAAGTAACTGTAAAGAGGTAATCGAAATAGAACCACCAATATTTTGGGTGCATATTTAGTAGTTTGGATTATATGATGTCTCTAAGACAAATTCAAAGCGATCGCTATTCGTAATTTATTAGTAGATCAAGTGGATGAATTTTGTCAGTTTCGAAAACAATAGAGGTATCAGGAGGAGTAGAAGATAAAGAAACAGCCAGAAACTGTCTTGAAGACATTGAATTTAACTAAATTTGGTGCCCCACTCAAATATCCTCTGCAAATCGGAGTTGAGAGGTGAAGAAAGAGTGATACGAGACTAATTAAAAGTAGCATTTTAAGGTTGTGAAGAAAAGGCACAGGAAAAACGCAGGGTAGAATCATCGGCAAACACATGGAAAAAAGAGGAGGAAAGTGACTGAAGAAGATCGTTGATGAATAGAAGGAACAGAGTAGGTGAAAGAACAGAGCCCTGTGGAAAAACTGGAAATCAGAGAACAGGGAGAAAGGATAAAGCCATAGGCAGGGAGTTTGGCTAACAAAGCCTATTGCCAGACTCTGTCAAAAGCCTTAGAGATATTAAGGGCAATGACGAACGATTCCCCATAGTTTCTCAGAGAAGATGACCATACATGAGTAAGATAGGACAGGAGGTCGCCAGTTGATCTTGCCTTGCAGAAGGCATACTGGTGATCGGAGATATGCGAGTTAGATTCAAGACGTTTTAAGAAGTGAGAATGGAACAGAGTTTTGAAAACTTTAGCGTTAGATTAGGTTCGGACAATAGGTCGGTAGTTTGAAGGAATAGAGCGGTAACCCTTTTTAGGAACAGGTTGCACTAGAGCATGCTTCCAAGATGAAGATTAGATACTGGTTGAGACCCTAAGGTGAAAAAGACCGCAAAACACTATAGCCAGATCATCTGCAAACTCCAAATGAAATCTTGCAGGGATACTATTGGGACCATTTGCCTTGTTCGTCTTTAGCAAACAAAGAACCTTATAAACTTTGCATGAAGAAAGGATAAGGGAGGGCATAGGGTTAGACAGGGGTTAAAAATGATGGACAGGTACTCTAAAGTCATTAACAGAAGAGATGGCAGAAAAATGAGAGCCAAAGAGAGTGACTTTGTCAGTGGGAAAGCAAGCAATAGAACCATCAGAACGATTAAGAGGGGGAAATCTTTAGTCACAGAATTTTTTGGAAAGCTTTTTGGTTAAGGACCAAAAACATTTATCAGTGGGAGAGGAGTTAAGATCATCAACTTTCCTTCTTATAAAGAAAGCTTTACACCTTCGAATCAGAGCAGTTCAGCAATTTCTAGCTCTAATAAAATCGGAGTGAGCTAAATCAGAAGGAGAGGCTTGGCATGACAGGTTTGCCCGATCACTGGCCTGTATAGCCAGGGAGCAGGCACTTTCAAACCAAGGACTAGGGGGAGAAAAAGTTTTGATTGAGGAGGGGATGAATGCCTCCATTCTGGAAGGTATGATCTCGGCAAGATTTTGGGCTACATCAGGGTTGCGGGACCGAAAGCAGTAGTCATCCCACGTGAAGTCAAAGAGGGAGCTAGCAAATCTTTATTTTGGGTACACTCAAAGTTCCAAAGGCTGCGCTGAGTTGGAGGAATTGATGGAGGCGGAGCGAATTGGGAAGATATAGAGATTGCAGAGTGGTCAGATTTACCAATAGGGGAAAACACAGAAAATATAAGTAGTCTGAAAGGTTAGAAGTAAGAAATAGGTCAAGAGTGTTGGCTTTATGTTTTCGTTGATCAGGAACCCTAGTAGGATGTTTGATAATCTGCTCCAAAGTGTGAGTAATAGAGAAGTCAAGGGCCTCACTTCCTCCCACATCAGTGTAAGAAGAATGAAGCCATTCACTGTGGTGTACATTGAAGTCCCCAATATATATATAACTTCAGTATGTGAGAGAGAGGATTGCATGGACTCATGGGAAGAGGACAGATATTCAAAGAGAGACACAAAGTTGGTTGAGTTTGTGCGCATGTGATTACCTAATTGTGATTACCTAATTGTGTTTACGGGAAAGAGCCCAAAGCTCGTATCTTCCCGTCTCCTGATCGGTTCCATTTTTAGACTTAGTGATACTTATCGTACCTGTCCTTAAAACTATGGATTGAGATAGCATTAACTACCTCCTCGCTTAGCGAATTCCAATTATCAACTACTCTTACACTGAAAAAGTATTTCCTTACATCCTGCAAACAAGTTTTCTTACGAAGCTTCAAACTATGACCTCTAGTTCTAGAGCCAGCCATATCGAAATATCGATCCCTATCCACTCTGTCATAACCATGAAGGAATTTAAAGACTGTCACCATATCCCCCCTTACTCTTCTAGCTTCGAGTGATGGCAAGTCTAATTCCCTCAGCCTCTCATCATAACCGAGATTGCGTATTTCTGGCACCAGTTTCGTGGCATGTCTTTGAACTTTTTCAAGCTTAGCTATGCGCTTTTTCAAGTGCGGATTCCAAAAGGGGGCTGCATATTCGAGTTTTGGCCTCACATAGGTTACATAAATATTTCTGAACATTTCCTTGTCCATGTGCCTGAAGGCTACCCTTACATTTGATAAGAATGCATATGCTGCCCTTACTACGCCATTTATATGTATTTCTGGAGACAAATCTGCCAGTATGTTTACTCCTAGATCTCTCTCATTTTCTGTCTCTTGAAGTTGTACTCCAGCCACCGAGTAGTCAAGCTTGGGCCTTCTTGCACTTGTACCCATTCTCATTACCTTACATTTTGAGGTATTGAATTTCATTAGCCACTTTTCTGACCACTCATGCAGATTATTTAGATCCTCCTGAAGTTCTCTACCATTGTTCTCGTTTTTTACTTCCTTCACAATCTTTGCATCATCTGCAAACATATTCATGAATGAATTTACAGACTCTGGTAGGTCATTTACATATACAAGGAACAAAAGTGGCCCTAAAACTGAACCCTGTGGAACTCCACTACTAACTCTTCTCCATTCAGACACTGAGTGTCTTACTCTAACCCTCTGTTCCCTTCCTTCTAAGTAAGTTTTTATCCATTCCAAGACATTTCCACCTATTCTAGCCATTGATTGCAGCTTCCTAATAAGTCTCCCATGTGGAACAGTGTCAAATGCTTTCTGGAAGTCTAGGAATATGCAATCTGCCCAGCCCTCTCTTTCCTGTAAGATTTGGCTTACCTCATCATAAAATTCCAATAAGTTTGTTACTGTTGATCTTCCTTCTCTGAAGCCATGTTGCCTCACTGACAAAAAGTTGAAGGATTCCAAGTGAAGAGAGATATGTTTCCTTAGTAGTTTCTCCATAACTTTGCAAACTATGCTGGTCAAGGAAACTGGTCTATAGTTCAGAGCCGTATCCCTCCTTCCCTTTTTGAAGATAGGTATCACATTTGCTTGTTTCCAGCATCTTGGAATCTCCCCCGACTCCAGTGACTCCTTAAATATGATACTTAGTGCCACTGATATTGTGTTTGCGCATTTTTTAAGCACATGAGGGGATATGTCATCAGGACCTGTAGCTTTATGAACATCTAAATCCATCAGCGCTTTGCATACCTCTGTGGCTGTAAGGTTGATGTTCTCTAATACCGGCCCTTGAGCTTCTATCACTGCAATCTGAGGGGGTGGGGTATTTTCTACTGTAAATACTGACTGAAACTCCTTGTTCAATTCTTTGCAGATCTCTTCGTCCGTCTCAGTGATGCTTCCATCCGCTCTCTTTAGCCTTAAAACCTGTTCTTTTACCTTCAGTATTCCTCTGATAAAGCTGTGGAAAAGCTTGGGATTTTCTTTAGCCTTCCTGGTGATGTCCCTCTCATAATCTCTCTCTGCCTCTCTCCTTTTACTTAGGTAGTCATTTCTTGCTCTTTTGTAGGTTTGCCAGGCATTTATGTTTTTTCTCCTCCTATACCTTTTCCAGCATTTGTCTCTCCACTCCTTAGCTCTTTTACACCCATTATCGAACCATTTCTCTCTGGCATGAATTACACCTACTTTGGTGACAGGTATGCAGCAATCTACTATCTTCCCATATTTCTCACAAAAGATGTCATACATTTCTTGTACAGATTTGTTGTAAAATAAGGTTCTCCAGTCAATAACTGCAAAAAGCTCATTCATTTTGATGTAATCTCCTTTCGGATAGTTCCTCCTCATGTCCTCAGTGCCTCTACTCTCAGGAAGAATGTCTTCAATGATATACTCCATCAACAACACACAGTGGTCACTCTTTCCAGTTGGTGGTTCATACTCAATATTTTCAATATCCAACACATTATCTGTGAACACTAGATCAAGTAGTGATCGCTCATCCCCACCCCTGGCTCTTGTTGGTTCCATTACATGTTGGTGTAGGAAATTCCCTTGTACGCAATCTAGGAATCTTGCCCCAAATGAGTCCTCACCACTGTGTGGGTCAAGATTTATCCAATCTATCTCTTTATGATTAAAGTCTCCCATAATCAAAATCCTACATTTTTTCTCCCGTGCCATGTTAACAACTGAGTTTATGACTTCAATCGTACCTATATGACTTTCCTCATAAATTTCAAGCCTATTTTGGTTCCTTGGTGGGTTGTATACAACAGTTATTATAATGCTCTCTGACCCAGTATTTATGCGAGCAACAAGAAATTCCCTGAACTCACTTTCTATAGCCAAGTTTATTTCTTCAACTTGAATCCTCTCACTTATGAGCAGTGCTATCCCTCCACCAGTCCTCTCAGATCTTTCGACCCTTAGTATTCTGAAGCCCTTAGGAAAAACTGTGACACTGTTTATGTCCTCATTCAACTTAGTCTCTGTAATTGCTACTATATCTGCCTTACTGTTGTGAATCCTATCTTTTAATTCTACTGCCTTACCAGCTAATCCATCAGCATTTGTGTATAACAATCTTAATGAGGCCCCATCCCCTGATCTTCTGTCATTATCTTCTTTATCTCCCCTTTGTCTGGAAGTATTCTGTAACGAAAATTTTTCTTCTCTTCTTCATTTCTTTCATCATTTAACCTTCTTGCCTCTTGCAACAAGTTTTTGATCTTTCCCATCTCTTCCTGTGTTCTGTATCGTCTAATGAACACTTCTTTGCATTCTTGAAGGTCTTTTAGACTTTTTTTTCTCAACAATATTGTGTGTGTATGTATGCATGCATATATGCATGTATGTATGTATGTATGCATGCATATATGCATGTATGTATGTATGCATGTATGTATGTATATATATGTATGTATGCATACAAAAATGTATGTGAGTATATATATATATATATATATATATATATATATATATATATATATATATATATATATATATATATATATATATATATATATATATATATATATATATATATATATATATATATATATAACATGCATGTATGTATATATAGACACACACAAAACAGCGCATCTGCACTTTGACTTGGCTTTGTGGATTTCTACCCTCACTATATACTTTATGCATTCATATGAATACTGTATTATCCCGTCATTTGTTTCACCAATCGAACGAGCTTTTCAGCTGATATGACGTCACCCGTAAATCCAATTACCGTCCTTCGTTTGTACAAATGTTTTCACAAAAGTCATATCTCTCTCTCTCTCTCTCTCTCTCTCTCTCTCTCTCTCTCTCTCTCTCTCTCTCTCTCTCTCTCATACACAATTTGTATTTCAATACTTCTTAATTGTGTTCTCTCTCTCTCTCTCTCTCTCTCTCTCTCTCTCTCTCTCTCTCTCTCTCTCTCTCTCTCTCTCTCTCTCTCTCTCTCTCTCTCTCTCGATTCGTAATATTTCCAACACCCTCTATAATACCGTTAAAGTCTTTAGTATATATTAGACATGTCTATAATGACTAATATTGCCCTTGTAAAAGCCCTTATAATTTGAATGAACTCAATTTTTTCTATCATTGATCAAATCCATGTGAGTGTTGCAGTTTCCTATCTACCGTAGCCTGAACTATGGATTCTGAATTTGCCATCAAGTTAATTGTTTATACACTCCATTTACTAATGATTTCTTCCTCACTTCCCCTTCCCACAGGCCCCGAATATAAACAAGTAATCAAATATAAATTCTTTTGGTAAAGATTTGAAACAAACAATTATCATCCCTTAAAACGTAACAAGAATGCTTTATGCTTTAATGCACAGCTGACTTGCATTAATGATTCTTCACAATAACAGTAATTGAATCTCTAAAAGAGTAAATTCATCCATTATTTAACCTATATCGTGTCTGAGTTGTATTGTCTTTCTCGTATGCTCTTCCATGAAATACAATCGATATATCTATTTTTATCCTTGCAGAGTGCTTGCGATTAAAGTTTAGGTGAGGTATACTAATCCTCTCTCTCTCTCTCTCTCTCTCTCTCTCTCTCTCTCTCTCTCTCTCTCTCTCTCTCTCTCTCTCTCTCTCTCTCTCCAAATCATATAAAAGCAAATATTTTCTATCTGTAGATTATTTAATATCCAATTCTCTCTCTCTCTCTCTCTCTCTTTACGTCATTAATAGTCTTACTCTAGTGTTCATGTGATTGTGTAATTTCACCACAGACTGGGTTGCTTCGAGATGTTATATATGATATTTGATCGGAGCTCCTTTGGAACGTATTTTATAACCGTTATAGTTTGCTTTAGACATTTTTTCCTCAAAAACGCTTATCTCTCTCTCTCTCTCTCTCTCTCTCTCTCTCTCTCTCTCTCTCTCTCTCTCTCTCCTCTCTCTTTTTATTTATAGATAGGTATATATATATATATATATATATATATATATATATATATATATATATATATATATATATATATATCGATAGATAGATAGATAGATAGATAGATAGATAGATAGATAGATAGATAAATAGATAGATAGATAAATAGATAGATAGATGAATAGATAAATAGATAGATAGATAGATTGATAGATAATTTTATGTCAACATCAGAAGCTTTGTGTTAGCAAGCAGGAATGTTTGTAGAGTCTTGTATTTTAACGATATCACGCAAATATAAATGACTTCTTTAGATAAGTTTTTATCTTTTGTTTCCGATCCTTTTAGCGTTCTCTTATATTAAGTTAGTAACTCTGTGTTACGGATAAGATGAAATTGTAATATAAGAGAACGTTAATAGGATTTGAAACAAAATTATAAAAAAACTTATCTAAAGATAATATTTTCATCATTTTATTTCTAATCCTATTAACGTTCTCTTATATTTATGCTCATCTTATCCTTAACACATAGAGTTACTAACTTTCTTAACGAAAGATAATAAAGGCCGAACGACCATTTAGGGTTTGACAGCAGCGCACAGAAGTTTTCTTTTCCTCTTGTGCTAATGGGTGAGTCAACATCCAGGGTAACCCGAAGACTTGTTTGAACTTTTCCTCACCATAAATTTTCTATTTCTAGTGAAAATTGCCTTTCAACGGTCTTGAAAGTGGAATTTGAAACTCATTTACATCATTTTTATGACAATCTATTTATCAATATAAATGTATTAGATTATCATTCAAGGTATTGTTATGGCTACCTTGAACATGTAAAGTGTAATATGTATTTATCTTGGCTTCCCTGCCTTTGGGAATCTCTCATATCGTCATCTTGTAATTTTAGTATGGAGTAAACCTTCGTAAATGGTCACTATTTTTTTCATTCTAATGCGTATTTTATTAGTTTCTTCTTATATCTTTTCTCTTTTATAATTCGTTATTCCCTATAATTCGCTAAGCTGTTCAGCTTATATGTATTTGTTGTGATAATGGCTTCCTAAGTGTAAATACCAGTTCACTTTATTTCAAATACTTTAACATATGACTGACTAGCTGACCGCCTAAGCTGATAATTTAGAGAAGAAACTGACAAACCAGCTCAGAGACTTAATAAGATTGTGACTGAACTGGAGGACTTGAGAAGATAATATCTTCCCACCTGAGAGACATTTAACATACTGATTGCCAGCTGAAAGACTTGAGAAAGAAGTTGATTGCCTAGGTTATAAACTTAAGAAGATAGTGATTGAAAGACTTCAGTGGAAATTGACATTCCAGCTTACACTGCAGAAGAAATTAGTCGCTTAAGTGAAAGACCTAAGAAGAAATTGACTGCCTGGTGGAAAAACTTGAGAACAAATTGATATGCCGTGTTGAGAGAAAATTAATTGATTGCCTACTTCAGGGATTTAGGAGGAAATTCACTGTTTAGCTAAGAAACTTAAGAAAAACTTGACTGCCCAGTCTAGAGAATTAATAAGAAATAAAATCGTTACACTAAGACATATAAAATAATCACTCAACTCTTGTAGAAAAAGAAAAAATGATGAAATAGACAAACGGATCATTATATCAAAAAGTTTCCCCAACCTCAGCAGGGTAGGTTGGGTTAAGGTAGGCTGATGATATTGTCCTAGGCCATGAAAACTCTGAGTCAAAGTGGTATTCAGAGTAGAAGAAAGCAAAGCCTCGCCGGTAATGAAAAGTAAAACTTTTATTCCTAAAGAAATGAAGAATGGTTTGGTAACAATCATAGTCACAGTTCCCAGCTTTTACAAAACTTTTTGGACATTTGAAAAGATGAAGAAATAATTAGATTTCCCTTTTTTTCGAATAAAGTTAAGTCATCTCTCTCTCTCTCTCTCTCTCTCTCTCTCTCTCTCTCTCTCTCTCTCTCTCTCTCTCGAGTCATAGTTCAAGATATGAAATTTAGACACGTAAGCTATGCCATTAATTTGACTTCATATTTGTCATGACAAGGAGCTGCACTCTCAGTCTAACATTTATGATCAAATTTAAACCTGTTTAACCAGTAGTCCAAGGATCTCAGGCCCCGAAAAGGGTGGGAAAGCCTGCCGTACAACTCACGTGGATGAAAGCCAAAAATAATATAAAATGCATCAATGAAGTACTCAGCGTGTAAAATTAATTTGTTATATTTAGTATGTAGACTATAAAAATCGATTTCTCACCACCAGTAAAATCAGATATAGTTGTATTTTATCATTATATAGACTAATGTAAAAATTTTGGATGCTGTAATATTCCCCAAATTAATATCTTATCGAATTGGCCTTGCTTAGCATAGCTTAAGATAGCGTTCCACTATAAACTAAAGAGTTTCATGATCAGAAAAATTAGTCTAATATTGAGTACTTTAAAAGTTTTGTGATATGTGATTGGCTGAGTGTGGTATGCTTGTCAAGGAGTTACTAACTATGCAGATTGTAGCGTACATTGGTTTTATTTTTATTTTTATCATACTGAATGCTATCTGCATAGGTTCTATCGTTAACTGATTGATCATAACTATTATAAATTTAATTTGGTTTGGATCAAAAGACTCTCTAATGAGCGTGTTGGTGCACTGGTCATCCAAGTAATAGAGAGGTCTTCTTTTACTCATTAAGAAGATT
>JAXCGZ010009795.1:35000-45000 GCA_037179515.1 Halocaridina rubra | reverse complement strand
ATTACCATAATCCATAAAGGCATAGAGGGAGGAGGGTCCTGCTCAGGAAAGGCAAGTGCACTGGAAATATCTGGAGGGCTTTGAAGAGAGAGACTACAAGTTCGGAATTCCAGTAACTGGAATTAATTGTACCTAATTAAATTGTTAGTACAATCTCCAAACAGAGGAGGGTGTAGGATCCCTCCTCTTGGAGAAAGGGAAGCACCTTCACATAGCTCGAGGGCGTGGGAAGAGACCGGGTTCAGGAATCGAAGAACTGGAATCAATGGTAGTTAAAAACTTGGGTAGTTAGTTTCAATTACCATTATTTCCGAGGGAAGAGAGGGAGGAGGATCGTTTCCTCCTCCCAAGAAATTTATCATTCGTTTATATTCTATATATCTCAGAGGTAGAAATATGAGAGGAACGCTGCGATTTTCTTAATTTTACTCTCTCACTTTTATTATAGATTTTTTCTAGATATTTATTAATGATATCGATGAAGTAATCAGAACAGCTGTAAGTTTCATGAATTTTTTGTTGTTGTATATTCTAATAGTAAGCTCATGTATTCTCTCTCTCTCTCTCTCTCTCTCTCTCTCTCTCTCTCTCTCTCTCTCTCTCTCTCTCTCTCTCTCTCTCTCTCTCTCTCCTCTCTCTCTCTCTCTCTCTCTCTCTCTCTCTCTCTCTCTCTCTCTCTCTCTCTCTCTCTCTCTCTCTCTCTCTCTCTCTCTCTCTTTTTACCACACACACGCACACACAAAGTACCCACCAAGTGATGTTTATTAAAGTGGTAGATTAATAATCCTTGTTTTAATACGCACAAAATAAAGTATATGCTCATCTTTCATATATATATTAGTTGTTGTTTTTTCAATGGCAGTAATTAACTTTAGGTATTTATACATTCCGACATAACTTGACTCCTCAATGTGATTTGCAGAACATCCTATCTCTAGAACCTCGTAGTGATAAGGAGTAATGAGTAGCATTAACTAATAGCTTTATTGTGTACGCCATATGTGTCTCTTTAGGATTTTTGCTACTTTTTGTTTGTGGATTTGTTTTTGCCTTTGTCATACATGTACACAAATTGAGAGGAATAAAAGTTGCGAGAAAAAAATCTAAGAATTTTCAGCTGTTAGAACTGCCTAAGTTATGTTAGAAGACTAAATACTTTCATATTTTTTCGGTTCAATTAGGTATTATACTTCTATAAGCAAATTTATCAATATGAGATTTGCATAAATATATTATCTTGCTAAAAAATAAAATAAATCAAAATTCTACTATCACATACAAGCCAGAAGGTATTCGAGTCTTTGGGAAAGAGTAATTATTGAAATAGGAATCTGTGTTTATTTTTCAGCTTAAAAAAAATAATACTAATTTATAATAGAAAACACCACTGTGACCTTAGGCTGTACATGCAGGCTTATGAAAATATCGATATCTAAAGATGGAGAAAAAATAAATACATGGTATTAGACGGTGACCTGAGGGTGTACCTTTAAGCGTATGAAGAAAATATAAAGCCAGAAAAAAAAGAAGAAATACTTCATATTGGTTAGGTCTCGAAGCCCTTGACTAACATTTCTCACTGAGAAACCGTAAATTATATTGATTAACAAGAGATATGCTAGAAGACTTACGAAAGAAATACAGAGAGAGAGAGAGGGGAGAGAGAGAGAGAGAGAGAGCGAGAGAGAGAGAGAGAGAGAGAGAGAGAGAGAGAGAGAGAGAGAGAGAGAGAGAGAGAGAGAGAGAGAGAGAGAGAGAGAGAGAGAGAAATACTTATAGTACACTGAGGACATACGGAAAAATACTAAGAAATAAAAATAGGAAAAAAATTGGATGACATGTTATAGGATGTAACCTTAGGGCGTATCTTTAACCCTGTTGACAAAATATGGACATAAAGATAGAGAAAATAAACAGAGATTCTTGTCTTTGGTTGAGAGCATTTGGCATTATCTAGATAATATTTTGTGCAGGACAAAAATCAAGAGGGTTCTTTCATCGCGTCTATTTTTAGTGGCCCTTAGCAAATCACCGAATGAACTATTAATTTATTGAAAGAGTCACATATTATATTTTTTTGAATCAGAAAACAATGAGTTGAAACTAGGAAAAAAGAGAGAGATACATATACATACACACACACAAACACACACACACATATGTACTAAGTGGTATATTAACTCTCTCTAACAGTATAAAATCTCAGATCATGGACTTTTAAGTAAAGTAAGTCCCTGGCCATATATATAGTCATACTAACTAGTATCTGTGGACTCAGGATATCAGCTGCTCTTTCTAACAGCATAACAAGGTCAAAATATTTTTATGGGTTTTACGTTGATAATTGGACTCTGAATTCGTGTTTAGAGAGATAGATGATGAGGACAAGCATCTAAGGAGGTGACGAGAATGATTGAAGATGATGGATATGCAATAGTGAGGTTCAGGTTGATAACCTTGTCCTCTTTCTTGGTACATTTAGTTATTCCTAATAGGTCTTTAGCTAGTGGTTTACTTGGTTGTTTTTTTTACTCCTGTATGCATATATATATATATATATATATATATATATATATATATATATATATATATATATATATATATATATATATATATATATATATATATATATATGTGTATGTATGTGTGTGTGTGTGTGTGTGTGTGTGTGTGTGTGTGTGTGTGTGTGTGTGTGTGTGTGTACAAAGGCATCCATTATTTGAATGCTGGAATTGTCTACCGATATGTACTTTGCTTTACCTCTTCTCTCTGTAGCCTGATTCCCAGTTTTCTTTCTGACCATTTCATATCTGTGGTTGTTCACAGAGCTACATCTGACTCCTTCTCACTTACCAGTAGTGTTCCACAGATTTCTTATCTTTCTCCCACTTTGATCTTTCTCTTCATTAGTCATTTTCTCCAGTCCCCATCATCTATTAAGAACGCCTTTGCCGATGCTTGTACCCTCCATGTTTCCTCTACCTTCTCCTCACAACCTTCGTCTGCTCCTCGAAATCAGTCTCGTATTAATTTTCTTCAACTCTCATCTCTGACTTACAGAATATATCTGAGTGGGGCACCCAAAATTTAGTTTCCAAGACCCATTTCTGGCTGGTTCTTTATCATCTGATAACCTTATTTTCATAGAAAACAATGAAATTCATGCTCTTAAGCCCATTAACATATTTAGAATTCAGACACCCTCTAACTTGTCTTGAAGGAATCACATAAATCAAATTGCTAAAGCTGTACCTAAGAAACTGGGAGTTCTGTTTCTTGGCCGTCATTACTTTTCCTCTTCTCCATTACTCAATTGCTAGCTTTCGCTGGACTCAGGCAGCTAAATACACAGAAGTAAAAATGATTTTTTTGGATAAATGCGATGGTTTGGTGGGGTTGCTTCAGTCAGAGCCACAATATAATAACGAATCTGGTGATGTAAGGCAGAGAATGAGTAGATAAAATCTGGATAAATCATTCAATCCTTTCTGATGTTATACCCAAAATCTAAGTATCCAGAGATATTTATCACACATCTCTAACTTTGGTTGTTTGGAGTAACTCTTGGTAAAGGGTATTCTGACCCTTATTGAAGCTGCTCTTCTGAACTATCGTCTTGTATCAAAAGAATTCTTCTCATCAGTATTTATTTAACCGCCTGATGATGGACACTTGAGGTTTTCAATAGCTTGTAAACCAAGTCTGTTGGGAGCTTTATCCAAACTTATTTCTGGCGAAGAGATGTGTCACGTCTATGTGAGAAGTTCTCTATACACTCTCTTCAACGAATATATATATATATATATATATATATATATATATATATATATATATATATATATATATTTATATATATATATATATATATATATATATATATATATATATATGCATGTGTGTGTGGGTGTAGGTGTGTATGTATGTGTGCACATAACAGTCAGTGCCTAGGATAGCCAGTTTTTCATTGCAATGCATTTCAATATTTTTTTTACTTTTTTCAATCTTTAGTATACGGTTCCCAGTTTTATAAAATGCATAAGAGTTTTACATTAACATGGAAAAGACACTAAAAAACCTCAATGCTAGAAAAATTACAGTAATAACTAAATAAAAGAATAAATAAAAAGAAGAGGCAGATATTGAAGCAAGGAATATAATTCCTCTTTAGAATTAGTGTTGTCTGAATACACGAATAAGTTTTGTAATTTGGTTTGTGTTCCAGTGGTTGTGTATTCCATTTGCCTGGAATCATCCAGCTGTAGGTGATGTAATGTCCCAAGAACATGACTGGATTGGAGAAGTACCGAGTAACCAAATGGGTCTTTATCTAGACTACTGTCTTCTTCTCGTGTTTGGAGGTATCCCATGGCAGGTAAGAATGAACTGACATTCCCTACTTTGAAATAATGGCACCCACGTTAAGTGTCATTAGATTGTAATGTGAAATATAATAACTGTCTCACCTAATATAAACAGGTTGATTGTTTTCATTACCAATTAAATGAATAATTTATTTTTCTCTATATCGACAAAGCAGTTATACAAATCCGTGTGTATGATATATAAAGGAGAAAGTATTACCAAGCTCAGTTCTGAAATCAGAGATAACTTTAATTACTCTTTTCAAACCTAAGTGTGGATGATTTCGAAGATGACATTTTGTACCCAAGCAAAATGACACACATACCCACACAAAGATGATCTTTACATAAGAAAATATATTATTGCATTTACAAAATTATGAACAAAGAGGCTATAGTCTCTTTGTTCATAATTTTGTAAATGTTTGATGTACTGATATGAAAATGTACTATGAGTATGTGCGTGCAATAATATATTTACTTAAGTAAAGATCATTATTGTGCAGGTATGTGTGTCATTTTGCTTTTTAGCTTGAAACTACAAACATGCAATAAGACTTAACTCATCAGGGAGTGCATATGAAAATGCATATATTTGATCTATCCCATATCTTTCTATTGATGATTAGATTTTATATTTCTCAATAATCATGGAAAACTCTAAGCAGATATTTTTATCAGTAACGCTAAAGCTTCACAAACGAATTGGCTGGAATCACATAGACAGAACGCCTTATTCTATGTGTAACCTCAACTACAAAAATGAATTGTATCCATCCAATCTCAATCCCAGTTTACAACTCCCATGTAGCCTTTTGTAATGAGCGACAGTAAAAATGCGTCTTATATAAACCAAGACTTGTTAAAGAAATCTCTGACCTTCATATAAAAACGTGAGTGCTCTCTAGTAATGTTGTAAAGTAAAGAGAGGGTGCTCATTATTCATTCAGTGTGTGCGTGCTCCTTTGCAATTCATTGCCATCTATTTATAGAACTCTTGCTGACGCCATGGGAGCGAGGGAGGGAATGGGAAGAGAGGTGCAGATTTTTAACTTTCCATTACACACATAATTGATATTTGTACCGGCAATTTTATAATTTCCTTTCAAAAGTAATCTAGCTTTCATTTGTATACAACTTTTGTTCAAGCGAGTAATTTTTTACATCATCATGCCATTTGCCAACAGAGTATGTGTACTGTATTCTCTTTACAAAAATATACATGCGCTGTGCACTCATGAAAAACATCGGAATTGGATGGACCTTTATTTATTTACTTTGGGAGCACTTTAGTGAAGTTGCTTCAGGATTTTAGCAAAAGTATGAAAAAGTATATTTTCATATAAATTATCATGAATTCGAATATTATCATATTTATTTTGGGTCAGATTCTCTGTGTTATTATTGCTACTACTACTGTTATTATTATTATTATTATTATTATTATTATTATTATTATTATTATTATTATTATTATTATTATTATTATTATTATTATTAGAAGTAGTAGTAGTAGTAGTAGTAGTAGTAGTAGTAGTAGTAGTAGTAGTAGTAGTCATAGTCGTAGTAGAGTCCTGGATATACACAGATATATCTACAAGTAAATAAAAATAATATTTTTTTCTCTTTATTCGTAATATAACTATAAATTTTAATATATACTCGCCATATTACGTGTAACACCGGCATCATAAATAAATATAATGAGCATCATGCAGGCTGCTTCCCAAGAATATTTTACCGTTTATAAATAAGAGCCTACTCTGGGAGCAGCAGAGAGCGATCCTAGTCTTGTTACCAGCAAGATTTATATGATTCTACAGAAATTTTTGCCACCACCTTCTACATCATAAACTTATTGTTCAGTCCCTTGATAAGGACAGGACAGTAGTAAATGTAGTAGTAGTCAAAGAAGTAGTTGTAGCAATGTAACGCATGCTAACGGAAAATCAATTAGTAGTGATAATAAAAAACGATAAGTAGGATTGTCACAATAATAATGCTCACTTTTTCATTTAAGGAAGTAACAGACGAATTAGTTCCGTGCTACGTTTTGAGAGAGCTTGGCGATGCAGTTATTTTGAGTCCCTAAATATTTCATTTGCACTGATTTTTTCTCCTTCCTCGCAGGTGTACTTTCAGAGGGTCCTTTCAAGTAAGTCTGGCCACAAGGCTCAGATTCTCTCCTATGTGGCAGCTTTTGGGTGTCTCATCATGGCAGTGCCACCTGTCATAATAGGTGCTGTTGCCAAGGTCACAAGTAAGTAAAGGGTTTAAATTCTCATGACAGGGCACATTCTTCTTCTTCTTCTTCTTCTTCTTCTTCTTCTTCTTCTTCCTTCTTCTTCTTCTTCTTCTTCTTCTTCATCTTCATCTTCATCTTCATCTTCATCTTCATCTTCATCTTAATCTTAATCTTAATCTTAATCTTAATCTTAATCTTAATCTTAATCTTAATCTTAATCTTATTATTATTATTATTATTATTATTATTATTATTATTATTATTATTATTATTATTATTATTATTATTATTATTATTATTATTATTATTATTATTATTATTATTTTAATTATTATTATTATTGTTGTTGTTGTTGTTGTTGTTGTTGAGCGTGAAAATCACCAGAGCCAAATTTTGTGACGATATTTTTCCATCATTGACTTATAAGCATTTAATGATGCGATGCAGTGAACCATGGTGAATTTACAGGAACTTCCACGTGAGGGATACTACAGACCCTAATTGGTCTGGTAAAAACAAAAACTATGCATCCCCACTTTGGGGAGCTTAAGTTCGGCCTTCTCGTAGGAGAGAGGTGCTGTAGTAACTTGGGTACTAGAGCCAGTCCAAATACACCATTACTTCTAATTGGCAGTTCTTATTAACTCTTCCTTTTGTTGATATTGTTGTTGTTATCACAATGATATCCCATGTAAATCACATATCTTCGTTAGATTTAACTTCCCCTTGGCTAGATATTGATCTCCTATCTACTTTTAAATATCTTAAGGTCTCAGTATTATCATTGCTGTATAACAGATTCTATATCCACGATGTCTCTTTTTGCAGATTGGAATATGACGACCCTGGAATGTGAGGTGGAGGCAACCTGCATTTCTTCAAACCATACTGCCATGATCTTGCCCCTAGTCATCCAACATTTGACACCCAGCTTTGTGTCCTTCATAGGCCTGGGCGCCATTTCTGCTGCTGTTATGAGCTCTGCTGATTCCTCTGTCCTCTCAGCGGCATCCATGTTTGCTCGCAATATATGGAAACTCATTGTCAGACAAAATGTGAGTACAGTATACCTTTTATGAAGACTTACAAATGAATTGTCTCTTGCACAGAACTTAGTGAATAGGGGTCAGCTACTAAAAAAGATAATGTGAATGGATGCTGAGACCTTTCTATCTTCTAGTCCATATTCATTTACCATGAAGAGGAATTAGAATAAAGTCTGAAATTAATTACCTCTCATTACATTCATTTTTCAATTTTGTTTTTCACTGTTTATCTTTTTTTGGTTTGGTATTATTTCTCTTTAGAGCTTAATATGATCCCTCTCTACGTGTCTTTGGCAATTATACAGATATGCATTTATATGCGTTTTGCCTATTTTTGGTCATCTTATTTACTTATCAATATTACACTTTTAACCAACTTTATTATCATTAGTACGTGTGAATGGGGAAATTATTTCCTGATAAATATTGAGAACCTACTGCATTTATATAGTATGTTATACAGATATATAGTAAGATAATATCATTGATTGTAGCAAAGTAAGAGAATTGTAGTCTTATATCTCCATACAGCAAGTTCTGTATAGAGTTTTCTTTACATCTGTGTTTTTATCTTTGATTAGGCCAGTGAAGCTGAAGTTTTGTGGGTCATGAGGTTTGCCATCTTCATAGTTGGGGCTCTAGCTACCACTCTGGCTCTTACCATACCTTCTATATATGGGCTTTGGTAAGTAAATATGGTCTTATTGCATGTTTCCTGACGTAAGTCTCATTCATAAATGAAACCCAAATTAAGCCACATTATCTTAATAAAAAAAAATTATACCGGGCAAATGGCAAATCTATTTTTTTTTCTGGATTTTCTTATTTATATTATGTTTTTATTCAGTGTTCACCAATAAAGAGTCATTTTAACTCTTCTGCAGGTATCTCTCTTCTGATCTGGTGTACGTGATACTTTTCCCTCAGTTGTTAATGGTGGTTCACTTCAAGAATCACTGTAACCTGTATGGCTCCCTGGGGGCCTATATAGTGGGTCTCTTCGTTCGCCTTCTCGGAGGCGAATCCATGATCGGTATTCCTCCTATTGTCAAGTAAGTAACATAGACTCATCCCTTTTTGATGTTAATGGTTGCGAAGGTTTATTTAATGATATTGCCATTTAACTCTTTTTGTATTACATTATGCTCTGCAATAACCACGTGAAAATATTTCTCTCCTTAGGTATCCTTGGTATGATGAGGTAGAAAGTGTACAGTTGTTCCCGTTTCGTACTTTTGCCATGATCCTCTCGGGATTAACTTTGCTGGGTCTGTCGATGTTGTCAAAGTACATCTTCGAAAATGACGTCCTACCCCCGAAGTACGACTTCCTGCGCTGCGTCATAAACATTCCTGACGACGCAGAGCGCGTGGGCGAACCCCAGGAGGGAGAATTGAGTGTGATGACATGCCATACGGTTGTGAAATACAATGCCACCGATGAGATGAACGGGAGGGTCAATCCAGCCCTCACTTTGGGCTCAGACAGCGACGAAGATATATCTCCACCCACGACCACAACGGCTGACGGAAAAGTCAAAAAGAGACTCGTTGGCGAAATTATATCCCCACCACCAATTACTTCACCCAGGAAACAAGATTCGAAACTTTAATATGGGAACGCTGAATTATCCGATTTATTCTTGTTAACTATTGTGGATGTTATAATGAAGATGGAATAATTTGGAAGTATACTTTCAGCAAGCAATAATACTGTATGAGTCTCAAAGGAACGTGTTTGCTATTCTAGTCATTGCGAGCATATAAAGCATATCCGTTAGTAAATTAAATAGAATGAGATGCAGCCTTACAGCAGCTGCTGTAACAAGCGTCTATTACCATATTTAGGAGCGAAAGTCCTTTCATTGACAAAGGAGGGTCTCCAAAGTTACTTAATTGTTTCTCATAAGAAAGAGAGACTCAAGGAATGGTTTTTGGTGAACCATTGGCTTGAATACAATCGAAATATCAAAATAAATTAAGAACAAATATTGCTAGTAATTGCTTCAGCACACATGATGACAAGGTCACATATAGCAGCTACTGTATATGTATGGTGATAACGTTTAGGTCGTTCGGTGTCCTAGGTAGAGGCTAGAAGTTTAAAAAAAAAATATCTTAATTTTTAACTGTGTGGTCATGTCGTTGAGTTGTCATGGATCATAATATCTCAAAGTCTCTCAAAGCATAAAAATAAATAAGAATATGGCTGGCAGAGCGACAGAATAATTGCACCCTGGACAACTGTGTCCCGGTTATAACCGTCTTGAACATATGCGTCTAGTACATCATTGATATTTCTGTATATATATATATATATATATATATATATATATATATATATATATA
>JAXCGZ010009795.1:22500-30000 GCA_037179515.1 Halocaridina rubra | reverse complement strand
CAGAATGTTCATTGTTGTTGTAAATAGACATAGATGTGATGGTGTGTTGATGTCTGGTATAAGTGTGTACCTTGTGAAAGAAATATATAAATAGCATTGAATGTAAAGTCTTCTAAGAATTTAAAAATTAATATACATGTGTCCCAAGGGTGGATATTTAGTATATACCAGACCAAACTACTAGTATTCGGAACCGTTGGTTGTTGGATTTTGCTTTACGAAACTAAAGGGGGGTTTACACAGTCAAACGGTTCTTCGAACGCGGTTCGACAGACAAGTTTTTGAAGTGATGTTCGAACGTGTGAGCGGGGTATTTGGTTGTCGAACACGTTCGACAAACGTGTTCGACAACCAAATACCCCGTTCACACGTTCGAACATCACTTCAACCACTTGTCTGTCGAACCGCGTTCGACGAACCGTTTGACCGTGTAAACCGCCCTTTACAGTACGCTGTTTGAACCGACTTTCAATTCTATACTTGTCTGGTTGGGAACACCCCATTTCTGTACAAGTTATTAGTTCAGTCGTATAACATTCAGTGTTCCAAAGTACTTATATATTATTGAAGGTGGTATCTTAAGAGTTGACATAGGATCTGTTTTAAAAATTTCAGTATACGTACTTCTAATTACAACTCAGAAAGAGTTTATTAAGTCTTTATTTGATAGAATTATAAATATTTGGCAGAACAGTGATTGGGAATGTCTGAGAAACTGGAATAGAAGGCAAAATGAACTCTGTATTCCTGGAATGGGCTGCAATGAAGAGATTGCATATTATTTCGAGTTTGGTAAATGGCTAAGGATATATATATATGCATAGTCATGCTCAGTGACTTTAACTTAGTTGTTAAATGTGTTTGTGATTTCTTCCAAATAAAGGAAATGACGAAACAAAGATGGACTCTGAATGGAGATGATCTTTGTGATATCTTTTGCATAGTTATCGAGGGTGAATGTCCTGTATACGTTAACTTTTTCAAACGAATTTGGTTTTAAGTTTACCCTGTCCAGAATTCATAATAAAAGATGTGTCCATATATTATATGCTAAATGAAACCTATGTTAAATTAACATATAGCAGGGGTTCTCAAACCGAGGTTCGCGAACCCCACAGGAAGTTTTCCAGGAGTATTTAGACGCCTCACGACAAAGTATTTTAAACAAATTTTTTCCTGAATTGTTGTGATGTCGATGCTACTACTAAAAGTCATTATCATTTATATCAATTATTTGATATTCATTGCAGTACCAATGTATAATGAATTAATCTTGCAATATTTCAATTCCATATTCTGAGTCAAATTAATGGGGGCGCGGTTAGATGGTTTTTAGCTCGGGGGGTACTTAACGGGAAAAAGTTTGAGAACCCTTGACATATAGGAACATGAGAGAGTAACTACTCGAATTGATTAAACTTGTATTAAGTATATGGAATTTTGTTTGACTTATTTGTCTGTAAACAATTATTATGTAAAAGCATTTTAATTAACTTACCTCTGGAAGAAAAAACAATTACTTTTTTTAGTGATGCAAATGCGATTGCATAATTTATGAAATTTTCCAACTGCGTAGTCATTTTACAAGAAGAGACCAATGCGGAAGCGAAAAAGAAAATGATATTGGAAATACAGAGCTTTATTTTTAATATTACAGATGATTGACTTGAGTTTGTGAGCAGTAAACTTTATTGTTCTTGTCTTCTGAGTTCTAACAGGTGTTGTTTCCTGTAAAGAATAACAAATTTTGTATTAACTCTTGAGCCTATGACTGGTGATAACTTAAAATATACTCTAGAAACCAAGTCATTTAACAAAGCAAGAGCTTTTGCCTGAAGTAATGTGATTACTGGGCCATTCTCAAGGAGTTTTTACATGGTTTTAGTCCTATGAAAACAAACAATGACTCTGTTTTAATTGGATTGGCATTAGATCCCTTTGTGATATTGAACTTTTTCAGAATAACATAGTCTCTTTGTGTCACTTTTTTCCAACCATTTTCTATTGGGGAATCGATTGTTGAATGCTGGCAATAAAAATGAAGTTCGTCATGTGATAAAGCAATAATCCTTTGCAAAGCAAGTGTCAGAACTGAGACACTGCCGAGTAATTTTTTTCTCCATCAGTCCACATCAGCCTTGCGTTCACAGCTGACTTTCCTCACGGGCTTTCGTCTTACTTATCCAGTATGTCCTGAGGCCTGGATGCCAACGGAAACTTATCCAGGAAGAAACTACATCATAGAATCTATTATCTGGGTCATCTATGCTCAATTCTTTTGGCATACAGTTCACCGACTTTGTAGATCTGCCAGCTTTCAATGCTGGGCTGAAGTGTTTCATTCAGTGTATAAGCTGAAAATATAAACATCTCTGATTTTTGTTTTTTAAATAAAACCTTTCACGTTATGAGGACACCAAAGAGTCAAGAACCTTTCAGCAAGGAAGGACTCTACAAGAGAAAGAGACTGTTGGCGTGGAAAGTACAAGTACTTCAGCAATACTAAGTAGATTCAGTGCCTCTACAACAAATTCATATTCCCTTACAGGACTGAAATTGAAATTGAACACCCAGGTGATGATCCTTCTCTCCCAATGAGCCTGTCTTATCATTTTTGCTCTCTGCGACTAAGGCTGCACCTTTGAGTGTTCACCAAGCCCTGTAGAGAAATTTAATTTATCTTAACTCTATTTCAAAAAGCTATTATCTTATTAATTTTACTAAATTAATATATACTTTACTTTCAGTATAGTGTGTTGCGTATTACCATTTTTTATTTCTTCTTTATTTTTTGCCTCCTGAATCGTCTTTTTCATTGTTTCCAATGTGATTCTTTTATTACTAGTTTCGCCAGCACTTTTATCTCCGCTAAGTCTATTACGGAAGAAAGCAGAGTAACAACGATTTAAACAAAAACAATTTACTTCGCGTCTTTAAGCTATTATTTGTCAGGTGGTATTCACGGCCTTTTGCTTACAAATAGAGAGATATATTATTGTCTGATTTGTGTTGTGCCTTTCGCACACTCGTATGAACGATGCTGTTTATAATATGCTACTTCTCCTACCGGTACAAGAAATATTAAAGTTGAAAATGTCGTTTCAAAGAGAACTTCGAGTAGCCTATAAGTTGTTTGCAGAGAAATTGATACACCAGTTCAGAGAGGTGCCGATTTTTTTTTTAGAGATTTCTTTTTCTTTACTTATTTCCAAAGACTGTTGTTTCGAGAATTTTGTCTTTCCTTCTATTATATCTGTATTGCAATATGGCTTTTACATATACTTTTAATGTCCGCACTTGTAGTTATATGAAGGTTATTTACTTCTCATGGTGTAATTAATTTATATTTATTTATATATTTCAATTTAAGTATTTATTTTTTTATATATTAGTAAGTTAAATAATTTATATACTTCTATGATTATATATAAATATATATATTCATTTCTCTGCTTTACATGGAGTGATGAAATTAATATTAATATATTTTAATAAGTAAGACATATTTGGTCAAAGGAAAATGCTAAAATGAAGTTTAATTCATCTTTATTTGAAAACAAAGTTATCATAATTATAAATATATTTTAGGGTTTGTGACTTTGAGGTAACCTGTGTTAGAAGATACTGTTTTACATTTTTGTTTACATGATTACATATCTGCCATCATTGAAGGAGAAATTCTTTGGTCAAGAATCATTTGGGCTAACTAAAATGGAAAAATACTTATTCACTATTTATCCCAATGAAATTGGAATATTTTTTATAAACGATTTTAAAATGAAAGTAATTTTTTTTTTTTTTTTTTTTTTAGTATTCTCGGATTTACTTTCACATAATGCAGAGACAGACTCTATATTTCATTAAGTACCGGAATTTTACCAAATACATATACTGTATCAAGAAATGAGTTTTCAAGTAATTCTCCTGGTTGCACTATTTTACCATAAACATTTTTGATGTTTAGAAATGACATATCGGATTTTTTTGTTTATAGATATATCTATAGTTTTCCAATTTTAGTAATACAAATATAAAAAAAAATTCAAAAGTCCAACCTAAACGCAATGACAGACAATCAACCTTGTTTTTACGTAAGAAAAAATAATAAAAAGATGTGCGATTCGACCTTTGATATAGCTGTTATGTAACTTGAAAGTATTTAAAATTATATTGGAATTTTTATTTTTTTACTCCCTTGTTAAAACTGGCAATTAAATCCTTTCCATCCCCTTCAATGTCGTTGGATCGTAAAACCAAACCTGTCAGATCTTTGTCGATGTTTGATGTGATGATGTTTATTGTCCGAGAACATTTCTTCTCCTTGTTCATTGGTGTTTATGTGCTCTGCTTCAAAAGCAATTATATTTAAATGTATCAATTGTTGTGCCTTTACGAGGAGATATTATGATGTGTGAAAAGAACCAATTTCATTGTTTTCCTCTACAATTGTTCCCTGATCCTCATGTTAGACATTGATATGACATGTCCGTGCAAAGAATGCAGTCAGCCAGATTTCTGTCAGTTACATATACAGAGACTAATATTTCCTTTTAGCTCAGAATTTGTGGTTACAGCTGAGAGAGAGATATGAGGTACTTAGTATTATTATGATATTTCTAAATAATTGTAAGCGTTACACATCCCAGTCCCAAATCACGTTCAGTAACGTTATTGTACAATAGCAGACATAGCTTGTCCAGCCCCGTAGTATTGATATTTTTTTAGCCTAATGATTCATTATTCTTTGTATTTTCCATACCAAGGATATTCAGCCTGTCAGTTTAGAATGTGATAGTAAAGTCAGTAGGTGCATTATACGAATAGATCAGCTGACTTACTAAAACAAGCAGTTGTGTTTTAAACCCTTGTGAAAGTCTAGTGTTTTAAGCAGAATGTGTTAAATGCGTGTTCCGTTCGTATAGATAACGTGTGACCGTTGTACGAGACAATATAGGCCTCTAATATTGGTAGTGTTCATCATCAATATATCGTGTATCATGTAATAATAAATGTACATTAAGGTAAGTCACAGAGATGATATTCCTGTAGTGTCATTAGGATTTCATAGGGATACCTAACAAAGAGTTGTATTGTGTATATTGTTCAGAACTTGATGTGTATATGTATATACGTGTTTAGTAATGTTTTAGAGGAGATAAAGAAATATAAATATATATATTATTAGATAAATTGTAGGAAGGAGGTATTGTTGTTGACAGAAATAAAAAAAAATGCAGAGAATAGCAAGAATTTAGCTATAGATGGTTTTATTTATTCCATCAGCAAGTAGTCACATGTCACGAGTTTCCTAACCCTGCTTGTACTAGAACGATGAAGCCAATGATAAGGCTTTCTTGTTCCGGTGAACACTTACTGAACCTGACTTAGTTCATTATGATATGTATTCTCACATAATGGTAATATTCACAGTGGAAGCTAATAAATTCATTTTCAAGTATTAGGTTTCTCTCTTGAGTAATTATTAAGTCCAAATCCTCATATTCCAGAGCATATAATATTCATAGTGGAAGCTACTAAATTAATATTCAAGTATTTGGTTTGCCTCTTGAGTACTTATTAAGCCCAAATCCTCATATTCCAGAGCACATCTGGGTCAAAATGACCTGAGTTTCATCTTGACTTTGTTTAGACTTTAAGACGTGTGTCTAGAAAACGAGTCATCATGGATTTACTTCCTGCGTCATCTGAAAATATGTGCCTTTTCTTCAGCAGGCATTTATTATTTTGTGTAAAGTATAGGACACATCCTATGGTTTCCATCTGGTGCTTTTTCTTGCCCATCTAATTAATAATTCAACCCATCCATACCCTTTTAAAAAAAGGTACATTTAGAGTTATTAAGATGTTGGGGTTGGACGTTAAGCTGCTACTAACTGCAGGCTGTAATTTCATGCTTATTACAGCGCTCGCCCGTCAATTTCCATCACCTACATCTTCAGTCATGCTTAATTAACTTCAATTTAATCCAAGGTCCTTATCATGCAAAAAAAAAAAATCATATATAGAGCTTTCAGAAGTCAGGATGAGAAATGAAAGCTGTGACTCACAGTAGCCTATTATTCCGCACTAATTACAGGACTTATCTGTTTATATCTAATATGTGCTTCTTCTGAAGCACCTGTGTTCCACTTCTTTCATATCGATGGATTCAAAATTGCAGAATGGACACATTTCTATGCCTGAGGCTAATTTTGTTGTAAGGATGAATAAAGTCCAGATAACTCAAGATACCTGGAAGATTCCTTGAGTATGCGTTAAGAGAAAGTCAAGGTGAATTGAGTTTTACTTGACTTTCAGCGCTCGCGAAGACGGGTGTATGTCAAGATGGGGCAAAACAACTCAGATCAACTAGACTTTTTGTCTCGCGAAAACGGACCTAGTTTTCCATTGGTAGCAAGAATGAAGCTCATGTCTAAACATGCTGATCGCTAACTCTTGAAACGGCAGCATTTCACTCTTAGAAAGCTCAGCAAACAGCGATTTCAAAAGGAAATAGAAGTGAATAGTCAGATTTTTAATGTCCTAACACTGGACCACCCATTTGATCTATGAGGAGCCTGATACCGTAAAGCATTCCCGCAACACAGGAAATGAAGCACAGCTACCTACTAATTTTTCAGTTTCGATGAAAGTCTTAATTCTTTAATTACGAGAAATAGGTAATTCATGAGACCTATGCCTATTTCTTTATGCAGGATAATCATGCTTAATATGAGATCATATATAATTGTTTCATATTTGAACAGATTGCTAACTAAAGTAGTTTGCCTTGAATGACCATCGAATGCCACTGAGAACAATTGATCAGCCATTACAAATTTATGCTGATATATATATATATATATATATATATATATATATATATATATATATATATATATATATATATATATATATATATATATATATATATATATATATATATATATATATATATATATATATATATATATATATATATATATATACATATATATATATATATATATATATATATATATATATATATATATATATATATATATACATATATATTTATATATATATATATATATATATATATATATATATATATATATATATATATATATATATATATATACATATATATATATATATATATATATATAATATATATATATATATATATATATATATATATTTTTTTTTTTTTTTTTTTTATATGATTGTGACACCAGGATGGACAAAAAAAAAGTGCATAAATCTGCCCTCATCAAACCTGGTATCATAAAGTGCATTGTGTATTATCTTCATCTTCCATGAACAATAAGAGGAAGCATTGCTCACTGTTATGTCTTAACCTGTGCCACTTAGCTTATTAATAGTATGGGAAGTTGAACACTTTCCAGCCACGTATTCCAGGAACAAGAATGATTTCGTTTCATTGAAATACACTAACCAAATAAGCTCTTATATATACGTATTACCACGCCAAACTTACCAAGAGATTCAAAACTG
>JAXCGZ010009795.1:0-10000 GCA_037179515.1 Halocaridina rubra | reverse complement strand
TTTTACTCGGTATCAGTTTAGATGATATGATTTTGGGAGCTTTTAGTAAATTTTATTATAATGATCAGGATATTGATAACATTGAATTTCATATTCAAAAATATGAAAAATCTGTGTATAGCCATACACAGAACCGCGTCAGATGCGTTTATGAAATCCATTTGTGTGTCTAGCTAACTAATAATATGGTATCCTAGGTTTACACTGTTTAAGGAATCGGGCTTTAGAATGGAGAGTGTTTAAAAAAGCAATTTAAGGGCCTGGTGGATAAAGGTACAGTCTCCAAAAATGCACTTTTAGAGCCTGTTGCATGAGGGTGCGTCCTAACCCTCAGGAGTTTCCTATAACAAGGGTTCCTAATTGGACTCATGTCACTTTCGTAATCATGATCCAGTAAATTGAGGCTTCCGGGTTCTAAATACTGGGAGGGAATCCTCAAATCTTTGTTTCCAGCTGGTGCTGTCATCATCAGTGTTTGAAAAGAAGAATTCGCTGTCCTAAATATGGAAGGCTCTGTCAATAAATGGAATCGGAACCTTAACTCTTCTTTTAGGAAAATATAAACTAAATTAGAAGGGAAAATTCCCTTGACTAGCATCCTTGGAGTTTATCAGGTCTTTATTGATTTTCCTTTTTTCAGTTTGGCAATTCTTTTTATAACTCAGGTTTCCGGAAGTAATTTTTATTTTAAAGGGAGGGTTCAGAGATGGGTTGGTGAAGATTTTTAACCTTATATATACGCAGCATAAAGCTTTAACAGTATGGCAGAGGAAAAGGGATTTATTGCCTGTTAAGAAGCCTCAGCAATTACAGGTGATATGAGGCAGCTTCTAGTGCATGCATCTAACCCGAAGTGTCAACATGCTTGGTTGCGAAAAGTGGAGTATCCTCTGCCTCCCATAGTTCATTTGTCTTTCTCTAAAATATATTTTCTTCTTTCCTATTAATTTTCTTCTTTCCTATTCTTTGTGTCGTGTGGGTCGTATTTTACTCCGGGCTAATTTGATCAACTTATTAACTCTTTTTCTCAGTCAATCTATGATATATTTTATGCACATCATTGTTTATGTCTTATTAAGTTTTAAATGACAACAACAGGAATGTTTAATATCATACAATTTCATTTTAAAAATTGCTTTAATGTATTGATTTCTATGTTTTGGAAACAAAGTCTACTTATGAGTTTTATAATTATCGTGTTTTTAATTTAACTTCTTTTATTTTTGTTCAGTATGCATAAAATCAGTATGTCTCATTCCCAAAAAGCCTTGAAATTACAGTTCACTTGGTTCCTGCCTTCATATGAGAAAAAAAATATTTTCCTTTCATTCGGTAATATTCTTTACGATGAACTGAATATTTAAAATTGTACATGGTGTTGCATTCTATTTTGAACACAATTTTTTTTTCAAAGTTTTTCAGTTTATATTAAGTCAATGTATCTCACTACAGCCTCTTGTAGACTATTGTTCGTACTGCCTCATAGATATGCGGCTGGATACCCCTGCTAAGAGCAACCCTTTCTACTATTCGGGTTTTGGGACTTACACTGACTTGCTCTGGCTTTCTCCCCAGTGGTTAGATAGAAAGAAAACTTTTATTTTTATTTTTCACTTTAAATAATATTTCTAAACTATATTTCCAATGTCTTTGTTAGTCTCTAAATAACTTAACCTAGTTTAAATAGTTTTTATCTAACCTCGCATCTCTATTTTCATTTAATGATTCCTTCTCGGCTAATTTCATGGCTGCTGTTAACGAAAGAGTAAAGTAAAAATCAACAAATCATCAACATTTCTGAAATTGAATATTGATTTGTAGATTCTGCAAATTTTATTTTATTACTAGTACAGGAGTAACTCTCCATGTTCTATTTAGAAATTTGTGTGTACACTTTTCATCTCTTTAGGTTCGTATTTTCAAGTTTGTGTATATTATGTATACCTCATATTTTAATTCTTATTGGTAGACTTATTTTCGTGTTTGCATTTACTTATGTAAATTTCATTTTAGTAGAATCTGTTTTCCACAGTCGATATTATTAGTCACTATAATTATATGCAAATCTCAAACTTCCATGTACTAAGTGTATATATGTATATATATATATATATATATATATATATATATATATATATATATATAGATATATATATATATATATATATATATATATATACATACAGACACAGAGACACAGCAGACAGACAGAGAGACAGACACAAACAAACAAACAAACAAACAAACAAACAAACAAACGCACACACGCACACGCGCACCACGCACACACGCACGCACACGCACACGCACACGCACACGCACACGCGCACGCACACGCGCACGCACACGCGCACGCACACGCGCACACACACGCACACACGCACACACACACACACACACACACACACACACACACAATTGGAAAGAGTGACCACTGTGTGTTGTTGATGGAGTATATCATTGAAGATATTCTTCCTGAGAGTAGAGGCACTGAGGACATGAGGAGGAACTATCCGAAAGGAGATTACATCAAAATGAATGAGCTTTTTGCAGTTATTGACTGGAGAACCTTATTTTACAACAAATCTGTACAAGAAACGTATGACATCTTTTGTGAGAAATATGGGAAGATAGTAGATTGCTGCATACCTGTCACCAAAGTAGGTGTAATTCATGCCAGAGAGAAATGATTCAATAATGGGTGTAAAAGAACTAAGGAGTGGAGAGACAAATGCTGGAAAAGGTCATAGGAGGAGAAAAAACATAAATGCCTGGCAAACCTACAAAAGAGCAAGAAATGACTACCTAAGTAAAAGGAGAGAGGCAGAGAGAGATTATGAGAGGGACATCACCAGGAAGGCTAAAGAAAATCCCAAGCTTTTCCACAGCTTTATCAGAGGAAAACTGAAGGTAAAAGAACAGGTTTTAAGGCTAAAGAGAGCGGATGGAAGCATCACTGAGACGGACGAAGAGATCTGCAAAGAATTGAACAAGGAGTTTCAGTCAGTATTTACAGTAGAAAATACCCCACCCCCTCAGATTGCAGTGATAGAAGCTCAAGGGCCGGTATTAGAGAACATCAACCTTACAGCCACAGAGGTATGCAAAGCGCTGATGGATTTAGATGTTCACAAAGCTACAGGTCCTGATGACATATCCCCTCATGTGCTTAAAAAATGCGCAAACACAATATCAGTGGCACTAAGTATCATATTTAAGGAGTCACTGGAGTCGGGGGAGATTCCAAGATGCTGGAAACAAGCAAATGTGATACCTATCTTCAAAAAGGGAAGGAGGGATACGGCTCTGAACTATAGACCAGTTTCCTTGACCAGCATAGTTTGCAAAGTTATGGAGAAACTACTAAGGAAACATATCTCTCTTCACTTGGAATCCTTCAACTTTTTGTCAGTGAGGCAACATGGCTTCAGAGAAGGTAGATCAACAGTAACAAACTTATTAGAATTTTATGATGAGGTAAGCCAAATCTTACAGGAAAGAGAGGGCTGGGCAGATTGCATATTCCTAGACTTCCAGAAAGCGTTTGACACTGTTCCACATGGGAGACTTATTAGGAAGCTGCAGTCAATGGCTAGAATAGGTGGAAATGTCTTGGAATGGATAAAAACTTACTTAGAAGGAAGGGAACAGAGGGTTAGAGTAAGACACTCAGTGTCTGAATGGAGAAGAGTTAGTAGTGGAGTTCCACAGGGTTCAGTTTTAGGGCCACTTTTGTTCCTTGTATATGTAAATGACCTACCAGAGTCTGTAAATTCATTCATGAATATGTTTGCAGATGATGCAAAGATTGTGAAGAAAGTAAAAAACGAGAACAATGGTAGAGAACTTCAGGAGGATCTAAATAATCTGCATGAGTGGTCAGAAAAGTGGCTAATGAAATTCAATACCTCAAAATGTAAGGTAATGAGAATGGGTACAAGTGCAAGAAGGCCCAAGCTTGACTACTCGGTGGCTGGAGTACAACTTCAAGAGACAGAAAATGAGAGAGATCTAGGAGTAAACATACTGGCAGATTTGTCTCCAGAAATACATATAAATGGCGTAGTAAGGGCAGCATATGCATTCTTATCAAATGCAAGGGTAGCCTTCAGGCACATGGACAAGGAAATGTTCAGAAATATTTATGTAACCTATGTGAGGCCAAAACTCGAATATGCAGCCCCCTTTTGGAATCCGCACTTGAAAAAGCACATAGATAAGCTTGAAAAAGTTCAAAGACATGCCACGAAACTGGTGCCAGAAATACGCAATCTCGGTTATGATGAGAGGCTGAAGGAATTAGACTTGCCATCACTCGAAGCTAGAAGAGTAAGGGGGGATATGGTGACAGTCTTTAAATTCCTTCATGGTTATGATAGAGTGGATAGGGATCGATATTTCGATATGGCTGGCTCTAGAACTAGAGGTCATAGTTTGAAGCTTCGTAAGAAAACTTCTTTGCAGGATGTAAGGAAATACTTTTTCAGTGTAAGAGTAGTTGATAATTGGAATCCGCTAAGCGAGGAGGTAGTTAATGCTATCTCAATCCATAGTTTTAAGGACAGGTATGATAAGTATCACTAAGTCTAAAATGGAACCGATGAGGAGACGGGAAGATACGAGCTTTGGGCTCTTTCCCGTAAACACAATTAGGTAATCACAATTAGGTAATCACACACACACACCGCGCGTTCAGTGACACACGGAATTGCTCCTCTTAAATTTTTAACTGTTTCGAGTGAATAAGTGCTTAGTGGAAAACTTTACCATAATTTCCATAAATCTGAAATCCTGCAGAGTATTGTGAGTACAAAAACTTGTATCTGTTGTAAGACGAGACTGTTCATATTAAAGGAAAAAAATTGAGAACTTTTTCGCGAGGAGAGAGAGAAGCTGCCGTCCAGTTCTGCCTTGAGGGAAATCTAGAAGAGTTGCCAGAGGTGGAGCCATCACATCACATTACCTAATTTTTTGTGTAAACAGGGGAAAGCTCTTAAGCCGTTTACCTGATCCTGTGGTTCTATATATTGTTAAAATCAGTATCCTTCCCATTTATATTAACTAGTTAGTTAGTTTGATACACGAAATAATTGAATAATAAAAGAAAAAAAATTACCAAATACCCACCTGTCAACAGTACTGAGTTAAGTTGCCAAGTAGTACAGCAGTCTTATTTTCTTCATTTTTGTTTTGCTTTTCTTTTAGCTTTCTCTTTTACTATTTTGTTATTTTGTATATATATTGAGTTAAATGTAAAGTCTAATCCCGTGATAACATATCTTGGTTAGCAAGTCAGTTTATCAGTTAGGAAGAATATATAACAGAAACAGGTGGGTGCCACCTCAAACACAAATTCGAATTTTCCTTCAGGTTTGACTTTTGTTTTTCTTTTTCTTTTTATACTTAAATTACCATGGTCAAGTTTTTAAGTTAAGATGTGTGTTACCAGAAAGGAGACAAACTGAGTCACTAAATAGCACTTATATGAAGATATAAAAATTCTGTGTGAAGCTAAATTAGAAGTTTTTCTCTTTTCTTTTCTTTTCCTCTTTCTCGTCTTCTTTCTATATTCTGTGAGAGGGAGAACATAAAAATGTCGGGAGAAGGGGTAGTCATCAGGGGACTTAAACAGAGAATCAAGAAGTTAGAGGAAATGGTTATAAGCCTTGATGATAAAATTCGGAATATGGATGGAGAAATGAAAGAGAATGAAACACTCAGAGAACAAATAAGATCTTTGGAGGAGGCAAATAAAGCACAAGGGCAGGAGAGAAAGGAACTAGAAAAAAGAATAAAGAAGCTGGAAGGGGAAAAGAGTCAACTAGAATCTAGAATTTCTAAACAAGAAGATAAAAACAAACAGCTGAATGACAACCTAAAGGAATTAGATGTTAGTTCACTGCTCTCTTCTGAGAGAGACGAGATTGCTGCTTGGAATGTTCAGATTAAGGAAAACATTGAACAGTTCAGAAAAGAGTTCCAGGAGCTGAATATGGAAAATGATGCCATGAAAACGTCCTTTGCTGATGCACTAAAGGGGAATGTGGCAGTAAAAGAGGCTGTAAAGGTGGTGGCACTGGAAAACATACAAACAGTTGACTATAAAGAGACAGTAATCGAAAAAATGAAAGACGTTGTGATGGAAAGGGCAAATCCACTCATCAGACAGGCACTTGATAAGGAGAAGGCAGTGGTAATCTCAGGCATAAGTGAATCCCAGGAGCCAACATGGCAGGGGAGACTTGAAGAAAATAAAGCTAGCGTTGTAGACCTGATAAGAAAGCTTGGAGTAGTATGTGGTCCTGAGGATATTGTAAACATACACCAACTAGGTAAATATTTGAGGGAAGGAAAGCCGAGACCAACAAAAGTAACCTTTGAGAGAGGGGAAACATGTAGGGAAATATTGTTGAGAAAAATAAAGTCTAAAAGACCTTCAAGAATGCAAAGAAGTGTTCATTAGACGATACAGAACACAGGAAGAGATGGGAAAGATAAAAAACTTGTTGCAAGAGGCAAGAAGGTTAAATGATGAAAGAAATGAAGAAGAGAAGAAAAATTTTCGTTACAGAATACTTCCAGACAAAGGGGAGATAAAGAAGATAATGACAGAAGATCAGGGGATGGGGCCTCATTAAGATTGTTATACACAAATGCTGATGGATTAGCTGGTAAGGCAGTAGAATTAAAAGATAGGATTCACAACAGTAAGGCAGATATAGTAGCAATTACAGAGACTAAGTTGAGTGAGGACATAAACAGTGTCACAGTTTTTCCTAAGGGCTTCAGAATACTAAGGGTTGAAAGATCTGAGAGGACTGGTGGAGGGATAGCACTGCTCATAAGTGAGAGGATTCAAGTTGAAGAAATAAACTTGGCTATAGAAAGTGAGTTCAGGGAATTTCTTGTTGCTCGCATAAATACTGGGTCAGAGAGCATTATAATAACTGTTGTATACAACCCACCAAGGAACCAAAATAGGCTTGAAATTTATGAGGAAAGTCATATAGGTACTATTGAAGTCATAAACTCAGTTGTTAACATGGCACGGGAGAAAAAATGTAGGATTTTGATTATGGGAGACTTTAATCATAAAGAGATAGATTGGATAAATCTTGACCCACACAGTGGTGAGGACTCATTTGGGGCAAGATTCCTAGATTGTGTACAAGGGAATTTCCTACACCAACATGTAATGGAACCAACAAGAGCCAGGGGTGGGGATGAGCCATCACTACTTGATCTAGTGTTCACAGATAATGTGTTGGATATTGAAAATATTGAGTATGAACCACCAATTGGAAAGAGTGACCACTGTGTGTTGTTGATGGAGTATATCATTGAAGATATTCTTCCTGAGAGTAGAGGCACTGGGGACATGAGGAGGAACTATCGGAAAGGAGATTACATCAAAATGAATGAGCTTTTTGCAGTTATTGACTGGAGAACCTTATTTTACAACAAATCTGTACAAGAAATGTATGACATCTTTTGTGAGAAATATGGGAAGATAGTAGATTGCTGCATACCTGTCACCAAATTAGGTGTAATTCATGCCAGAGAGAAATGGTTCGATAATGGGTGTAAAAGAGCTAAGGAGTGGAGAGACAAATGCTGGAAAACGTATAGGAGGAGAAAAAACCTAAATGCCTGGCAAACCTACAAAAGAGCAAGAAATGACTACCTAAGTAAAATAATAATAATAATAATAATAATAATAACCTTTATTTCCATTACAATACAATGGGTATTCGTCAGCTGGGACAAGCCCCAACCCCCCACTCTGGTGTCCAACCACAGCAGTTCCTGCCAGTAAACAGCTTAAACTCTCGGTCTTGGACGGGGACCGATCTTTCGACCTCATGAATGCGAAGCCAGCGCGTTACCAGAGAGATTATGAGAGGGACATCACCAGGAAGGCTAAAGAAAATCCCAAGCTTTTCCACAGCTTTATCAGAGGAAAACTGAAGGTAAAAGAACAGGTTTTAAGGCTAAAGAGAGCGGATGGAAGCATCACTGAGACGGACGAAGAGATCTGCAAAGAATTGAACAAGGAGTTTCAGTCAGTATTTACAGTAGAAAATACCCCACCCCCTCAGATTGCAGTGATAGAAGCTCAAGGGCCGGTATTAGAGAACATCAACCTTACAGCCACAGAGGTATGCAAAGCGCTGATGGATTTAGATGTTCATAAAGCTACAGGTCCTGATGACATATCCCCTCATGTGCTTAAAAAATGCGCAAACACAATATCAGTGGCACTAAGTATCATATTTAAGGAGTCACTGGAGTCGGGGGAGATTCCAAGATGCTGGAAACAAGCAAATGTGATACCTATCTTCAAAAAGGGAAGGAGGGATACGGCTCTGAACTATAGACCAGTTTCCTTGACCAGCATAGTTTGCAAACTTATGGAGAAACTACTAAGGAAACATATCTCTCTTCACTTGGAATCCTTCAACTTTTTGTCAGTGAGGCAACATGGCTTCCGAGAAGGTAGATCAACAGTAACAAACTTATTAGAATTTTATGATGAGGTAAGCCAAATCTTACAGGAAAGAGAGGGCTGGGCAGATTGCATATTCCTAGACTTCCAGAAAGCGTTTGACACTGTTCCACATGGGAGACTTATTAGGAAGCTGCAATCAATGGCTAGAATAGGTGGAAATGTCTTGGAATGGATAAAAACTTACTTAGAAGGAAGGGAACAGAGGGTTAGAGTAAGACACTCAGTGTCTGAATGGAGAAGAGTTAGTAGTGGAGTTCCACAGGGTTCAGTTTTAGGGCCACTTTTGTTCCTTGTATATGTAAATGACCTACCAGAGTCTGTAAATTCATTCATGAATATGTTTGCAGATGATGCAAAGATTGTGAAGAAAGTAAAAAACGAGAACAATGGTAGAGAACTTCAGGAGGATCTAAATAATCTGCATGAGTGGTCAGAAAAGTGGCTAATGAAATTCAATACCTCAAAATGTAAGGTAATGAGAATGGGTACAAGTGCAAGAAGGCCCAAGCTTGACTACTCGGTGGCTGGAGTACAACTTCAAGAGACAGAAAATGAGAGAGATCTAGGAGTAAACATACTGGCAGATTTGTCTCCAGAAATACATATAAATGGCGTAGTAAGGGCAGCATATGCATTCTTATCAAATGTAAGGGTAGCCTTCAGGCACATGGACAAGGAAATGTTCAGAAATATTTATGTAACCTATGTGAGGCCAAAACTCGAATATGCAGCCCCCTTTTGGAATCCGCACTTGATAAAGCACATAGCTAAGCTTGAAAAAGTTCAAAGACATGCCACGAAACTGGTGCCAGAAATACGCAATCTCGGTTATGATGAGAGGCTGAGGGAATTAGACTTGCCATCACTCGAAGCTAGAAGAGTAAGGGGGGATATGGTGACAGTCTTTAAATTTCTTCATGGTTATGACAGAGTGGATAGGGATCGATATTTCGATATGGCTGGCTCTAGAACTAGAGGTCATAGTTTGAAGCTTCGTAAGAAAACTTGTTTGCAAGATGTAAGGAAATACTTTTTCAGTGTAAGAGTAGTTGATAATTGGAATTCGCTAAGCGAGGAGGTAGTTAATGCTATCTCAATCCATACTTTTAAGGACAGGTACGATAAGTATCACTATGTCTAAAATGGAACCGATCAGGAGACGGGAAGATACGAGCTTTGGGCTCTTTCCCGTAAACACAATTAGGTAATCAATTAGGTAATCTCACACACACACACACACACACACACACACACACACACACACACACACACACACACACACACAGTTGATAATTGGAATTGGCTAAGCGAGGAGGTAGTTAATGCTATCTCAATCCATAGTTTTAAGGACAGGTATGATAAGTATCACTAAGTATAAAATGGAACCGATCAGGAGACGGGAAGATACGAGCTTTGGGCTCTTTCCCGTAAACACAATTAAGTAATCACAATTAGGTAATCACACACACACACACACACACACACACACAC
>JAXCGZ010009794.1:65000-72500 GCA_037179515.1 Halocaridina rubra | reverse complement strand
TATTATTATTATTATTATTATTATTATCTGTGTGTATATATATATATATATATATATATATATATATATATATATATATATATATATATATATATATATATATATATATATATATATATATATATATATATATATATATATATATATATATATATATATATATAATAATAATTATAATAATAATAATAATAATAATAATAATAATAATAATAATAATAATAATAAAAATAATAATAATAATAATGATAATAATAATAACAATAATAATAATAATAATAATAATAATAATAATAATAATAATAATAATAATAATAATAATAATAATAATAATAATAATAAGATAAGAACGTTAACATATGTGAAAACATGAATTATATTTTACCCTACAGGGACTCGAACCTAAGACAATTATTGTTCCAAGACCTTCAATGGTGTAGTAGGTAGCGTCTTGGCGCAGTAATTATGTGTCTGTGGTTATAGATCCGGTCGGGTAAAATATGATATATATATATATATATATATATATATATATATATATATATATATATATATATATATATATATATATATATATATATATATATATATATATATATATATATATATATATACACATGAAATTTAATACTTCAAAATGTAAGGTAATGAGAATGAGTACAAGTGCAAGAAGGCCCAAGCTTGACTACTCGGTGACAGGAGTACAACTTCAAGAACAGAGAATGAGAGAAATCTAGGAGTAAACATATTGGCCGATTTGTCTCCAGAAATGCATATAAATGGCGTAGTAAGGGCAGCATATGCCTTCTTATCAAATTAGCCTTCAGGCACATGGACGAGGAAATATTCAGAAATACTTATGTAACCTATGTGAGGCCAAAACTTGAATATTCAGCCCTCTTTTGGAATCCGCACTTGAAAAAGCACGTAGTTAAGCTGGAAAAACTTCAAAAACATGACACGAACCTGGTGCCAGCAATACGCAATCTTAGTTATGATGAGAGGCTGAGGGAATTAGACTTACCATCACTCGAAGCTAGAAGATTGAGAGGGATATGGTGACAGGCTTTAAAGTCCTTCATGGTTATACCAAAGTGGATAGGGATCGGTATTTTGATATGGCTGGCACTAGTACTAGAGGTCATAGTTTGAAGCTTCGTAAGAAAACTTCTTTGCAGGATGTAAGGAAATACTTTTTTTTTTTTTTTGTGTAAGTGTAGTTGATAATTGGAATTCGCTAAGCGAAGAGGTAGTTGATGCTAACTCAACCCATATTTTAAGGACAAGTATCACTAAGTACAATATGGAACCGATCAGGAGAATAGAAGTTACGAGCTTGGGGTTCTTTCCCGTAAGCACAATTAGGTAATTGCAATTAGGTAATTTTACACACACACACACACACACACACACACACACACACACACACACACACATATATATATATATATATATATATATATATATATATATATATATATATATATATATATATATGTGTGTGTGTGTGTGTGTGTGTGTGTGTGTGTGTGTATACATACATATACATACATAGATAAAGATAGATAGATAAATAGATATTGATAGATGATGCAACAGCCAAAAATAATAATCAGTTTATACTAGTTTGTGAATGTTTATTTCCATTTAATTTTTGTTTTCTTTTAGGTAATATTTATTTTTTGCTTAATCTGAATGTTTATTTGCTTATTCAAGTATTTGCTTTTCTTGCATATTGATATTGCTTTATACTTGTATTATATTTTTTGTACTTTTTTTTTATTGTTCGTGTGTTGATTCTCTTTGCCTGTGGATATTATTTTTTGTATAGAATTCATCATTAGAAGCTTTGGGATATAATTTAGTATACCGATGTTATAAAACTTTTTTTTTTATTTTGAATATTTTATAAGAGATTAAGAAGTTTATTTTAAATGATATCTCAAATAAATTTTTTTCGAACAATATTTTATAAGACATTTTGAAGTTTATTTTAAATGATATCTCAAATCACATTTTCTGAAGAATATTTTATAAGAAATTTTGAAGTTATTTTAAATTATAACTCAAATCGCATTTTTGAACAATATTTTATAAGAAATTTTGAAGTTATTTTAAATTATATCTCAAATCACAGTTTTTGAGCAATATTTTATAAGAAACTTTGAAGTTATTTTAAATGATATCTCAAATCACATTTTTTGAACAATATTTTATAAGAAATTTTGAAGTTATTTTAAATGATATCTCAAATCACATTTTTTGAACAATATTTTATAAGAAATTTTAAAGTTATTTTAAATGATATCTCAAATCACATTTTTTGAACAATATTTTATAAGAAACATTGAAGTTATTTTAAATTATATCTCAAATCACATTTTTTGAACAATATTTTACAAGAAACTTTAAAGGTACTTTAAAGTTATTTTAAATGACATCTCAAATTACATTTTTTGAACAATATTTTATAAGAAATTTTGAAGTTATTTTAAATTATATCTCAAATCACATTTCTTGAACAATATTTTATAAGAAATTTTGAAGTTAAATTAAGTGATATCTCAAATCACATTTTTTCCCCTTAAACCAAATAGTACGATCTTCTACATTAACGACTAAATCACTAATATATGATCACCAAAACGTAAGATTTTGTGAGCGAACTCTTGAATCACTGGTATTTTAAAACCAAACCTTAAATTTATTTTTTTTATGATAGCGATAATGACTGCTATATGAAAAGCCAATTCATGTGTTTGCTCGTGTTCTGCCCAAGGCCTATTTTGGCACCTATAGTGCTTGACCATATGGTATGAAGATCGAGGATAGTTTGTATATATATATATATATATATATATATATATATATATATATATATATATATATATATATACTCGTATGTATATGGATTAGTGATTATATTAAAGTGTAAATAAAATAAACCGTTTTGTAATAATAATAATAATAATAATAATAATAATAATAATAATAATAATAATAATAATAATAATAGATAATAATAATAATAGTAATAATAATAATAATAATAATAATAATAATAATAATAATAATAATAATAACAATAATAATAATAATAATAATAATAATAATAATAATAATAATAATAATAATAATAATAACAATAATAATAATAATAATAATAATAATAATAATAATAATAATTATTATTATTATTATTATTATTATTAATGTTATTATTATTATTATTATTATTATTATTATTATTATTATTATTATTATTATTATTATTATTATTATTATTATTATTATTAATCATTATTATTATTATTATTATTATTATTATTATTATTATTATTATTATTATTATTAATATTATTATTATTATTATTATTATTATTATTATTATTATTATTATCATTATTATTAATCATATACTTAAAACTAACTAATATGAAGAATCGCATTTTGAGAATACAGACATACGAATAGCCAATTATAAAATATTATGCACTAATAAATGAGGTAAGAAGATTTTATGAAAGCCAAGTTACACAGACTCTTCACCTCCATGTATGAGTGAATATTTTTTCTTTTTTTTCTTTCTTTCTTTCTTTCTTTCTTTCTTTCTTTCTTTCTTTCTTTCTTTCTTTCTTTCTTTCTTTCTTTCTTTCTTTCTTTCTTTCTTTCTTTCTTTACTTACTTACTTACTTATTTAATTATTTATTTATTTACTAGTTTTTATATCTTTTTCATTTATTTATTTTGTTTTATTTTTAACTGTGAATGTCAATGCCAACTCAAATTACAATATAATGTATCTCACCACCACACCCATCTAACAGTCTCTCATTAACGCATATTCTGATAATCAGGGTGCCAAGGAGAGAGAGAGAGAGAGAGAGAGAGAGAGAGAGAGAGAGAGAGAGAGAGAGAGAGAGAGAGAGAGAGAGAGAGAGAGAGAGAGAGTCCCTCCATATCTCTGGGTCTTCTGTACTTTGATTTTGCTGTCTGTCGTTTTCCTTTGTGTAACATTACCTCATCTCTGCCGTGTCCTTAACCTTTTTCTTTTCGTTCGTCTAGGTGTTTTCTCGTGCCCGGCTCTTTATTGATGAGGGCAGTGTTTGCCTGTCCTGGTGTCACACTCTTAAAAAAATGTATATATTTGTGTGTATGTGTTTGCATGTTCGAGCGCTTACTTGCTCGTGCGTGCATGTGTGTGAGTGCGCACGCATGCGTGCATATTTAGGAGCTTCCATGGAATGATCGGTTGTAAACTGGTCTTCTACACCAAAGGACGTGAATTCGAACCCGCCCTTTTTCGTGGTGAAATCGTGGGAAGAGTATTTAGTTATGGGAATGATGTGGAGGATATATGGCGTGCTCAGCAGGTATAATGAGTACGCCGGTAGAGTTAGTATATTATTGGGGATATTAGCTATTTGAGTTTTAGCAAGAGATGAGGTGCGTCCACACCGGCAACATTCAGTCGGAAACAAGTTGTAAACATTGACCTAAACATCGCAGGCGACATCTACAGACACCAGTAGTACCAACATATCACTTACAGCGCCATACCAACATATCGACACCAATGTATCTGTAGCAACACAAACATTGTTGCGGCCAAGTTGTCAACTTTGTTGTTGATATGTTTTGTTGCCGGTGTGGACACACCTTAAGGGAGCATGTTGCCGGTAATCCTTCCTCGATATTTTCATAAAACATCGAGGAGAGCCTGGTTATATTGAAGCCCTACAACCTCATTTGTATGTTACAAATGTGACCACCTTACTAAATATTTTATGAAGTCGTTTTTGAAAATTAAAATAAAACAAAAACTGTACGAATGTGTTCTGCCACTAAAGTGATAAGGGACGGGGTGCAAAGCCCATATTAATATTGACCAACTATGATTAATTGACCAAAGAGCTTTTATCCAGGTTCATTATTCATAATTTGATAAATTAAGCTCATATACTAATTATGAACAGAGTTAGTATGAGTACAAAAGTCTGTGACTATACACACTAAGCTGGGAATTTCTGTTCTACAGGCCCTAGGTTCACATCTCATTGTAGAACGTCCAATGATTTAGGACAATTAACTTTTGGCTGTGTGTATTATCACCGTACAGTGATATTACTGATTCCATTATAGTCACCGCACAGTGAAAAGAACCTAACCTAACCTAACCTAACCTAGCCTAGCCTAGTCACCGCACAGTGAAAAGAACAGTGGCTTTGTTATCACCGGTCGGTGATAATATGCTTTTCGGTATTTTTACCGAGAATCTAAAATAAGTTATTGTTACTTCTCAATTGCCTTTATGGGATGTGATAATAATGTCGTCTGTAATATCACTGTTCGGTGATAATAGTCACTCCTTTAACTTTCTATGCATCCATTCTCATTGCTTTTGGAGTTCAGGTTCGTATACGCATACAAATTATATACGCATTTATTAGCTGTTCGGAGCTGCATTGTGTAAATCCTAAAGGTTAAATAATCAACTTTAGTACTTCAACGATTCACATTTCGTGGGAACTCTTCTTAACTGCGATGTGTAAATTCTATGTAAATAATAAAGTGTTATTATTTCATGCATTGTTTAAAATTGCACATGGAATTCATTATGTGCGATATTTGCAGAAACGCTAATAACTGCATACATACAGAAATAATTAACAGACTAAGACAATGTATCTACGCATTAATTATCATACGAACGAGATGCGTATACACACAAAATATAATTTATTTGGGCATTGTATGAAGACGTGAAAAATGATCATATACATGAACACTCTGTGTAAACACATGAATAATTATCGCATGGGGGGGGGGATGGTTTTCGCGTAGATATATGCATTTACGCAATTACTCATAATCACTGGGTAATTACAATTTCTTTTGCAATGTTGCAAGTATAAAGATACCCATTATTACTATCATAATTACACTGTCTGGCAACTCTGTTTCAGTAATGATTCATTTAAGATGAAATTTCCAATTACTTCATGCGTTTGAGTTGGTCTTTTCATTTTGAGTCGGTATTAAATCGTAGCGAAAGCAAGTTCATTATCACTTTGTAAATATTTCTACCCCATGACTTCATGAGTACGATCTCCGCCTCTTCAATTCGGTTCCGGTTTTACGTCACGGACTCCCTTTTCAACCAAGAGCTAGGACGGTTGCCTTCTTGCGAAGGAATTGTTTTGGCAGATGTAATCGTTATCCTGAGTGCATGCCCTTGCTAACTTCAGACCGTGACGGGGCGCGAACCCTCGACCTGGCTACTCAAAGTCGCGGACGCTACCGCTGGAACCACAGTGCTTCAATTCGTTATTTGCATTAAATCATAGCAAATGCAAGAATTTCGGGCCTCTTTAATGGTCTCTTCCATAAATGCTTAAGGCAAGCACGGGATTCCGTCTCCTCATCTTGGATTCGTTTTAAGTCATAGCGGAGACAAAGACTTCAAGCTTCGCATATGTTGCATAGACATTTCGTTTCTTCATGTGTGTGCATTAAATCTTAGCCTGCATAGCGTGCCAGTATAATTATAAATTTTTAAGCTTCTTTGACTTGTTAACAAATTGGACAAAATGTCTGGCACCTAATTATTCAAGGTTATTCTTGTCATTAAATGTTAACATTTAGCTTTATTTTCTACTTCTGTTATATGGAACTACATTCTCCAAGTCTACATACTCTATATTTTCTACTCTACTGCAGGCCTTAACAAAGAAACATCATAAAGGCTTTTTTTTATGTCCTATTTTCTACTACTACTACTACTACTACTACTACTACTACTACTACTACTACTACTACCACTACTACTACTGACATAGGGGTTTTAACTATCCCACCGAGTGTCACCACTGACGTAGGGATTTTCCCCCTACGTATATATACTTATAATTATGGTAGCGTGGTTGGTGAAAGACATCTTCTTATTCACAGTTTATTCTTATTTTAACATCTATGTACTCAGAGCTCCTGTTACTACAGTTCCTGTCACGACTAATCCCTGAGTCCTACCCCCAAGAGGGGGAGGCTAACTCAGCTGTACTGTTTTAACTCTGCTGCTGGCAAGGCCCGGTCTCTAACTCTAACTAACTGTGTCTGCCCTGGGTGGTTCTTGAAATACCCCCAGGGGCAGGGCGTGGCTTGAACCAATTCTGCCAATGAGATCAAGGGATATCTAGTCCTGCCAATCACCGCCAGGTTCAAAGTGGAATCCCGCCTACTTCCGGGGAGGAGCTATTGGGCATCTCTCCAGGGCATGTACTTACGTACGGGCCACATGTATATGTTTCTTGTGGTTTAGGAAATGGCTAACTTCCTGGCCTTTCCTGCCCTTCTCCAGGTTCCGGTCATATATCTCCTTGACACTTTCTACAAACATTGTAATAAAATCTCTGTGCCCTCGACCAACCGTTACCCCTCAAGATCTGTTACAAGTTTCAGATTCTGGCTTCAGCATGACGGACTGGCTTCAGCATGACGGACTGG